>OX418216.1:145691931-145722406 GCA_948455865.1 Conomelus anceps
ATTCAAATTATAAATACATATTAATAGTGATTAACGCATTTACGAAATACGCTTACGTCACGCCATTAAAGACAAAAATGGGAAAGGAGGTTAGTTCAGCTCTAAAACCGATTCTTGAACAGAATAGAAAAATGAAGTTGCTATTAACAGACGAAGGGAAGGAGTATTATAATTCGCATGTAAAAAAGCTGTTAGATCAATACAATATCGTCATTATCATGTTTACACACAGATTAAATCTGCATTTGCAGAACGATTTATAAAAACATTGAAATTGCGAATTTATAAACATTTTACAGCAAGCGGAACTTTAAAATGGATAGATGTGCTACAATCTATTGTAAAAAACTATAATAATAGTGTACATTCCGTGACTAAATTCAAACCAGCTGAAGTGCGACGCAAACACGAAAAGATAATACTGGCTCGTTTGAATGAACGTCTTTTGAAAAGGATAAAGAAGAAGAAGAAGGGAACAAGGCAACGACCGAAGTTTAGTGTTGGAGATATTGTCAGAATTTCAAGTACAAGAGATATTTTTCATAAAAGTTATTTGTATAATTGGAGTGCAGAACTATTTAAAATAATAAATGTTTACCCTACATTTCCGGTAACATATCAATTGGTCGATTTGAATGAACAGCCTATATTGGGTAGATTTTACCAACAGGAATTACAGCCAACACGGTTAACAGAACAGGAACAAAATGTATATTTAGTTGAACGAATCCTAAAACGTAAAGGAAGTAAAGTTTATGTAAAATGGCTTGGATTCAAGGAACCAAGTTGGATAGATAAGAGCGAACTCATTATTTAATAATGTGTCTGTTTCAGATGGAGGAAAATATGCGACCGCGTCTAACAATTTTATTAGATGCACTTATTGCAGAATTTAGGCGATATTCTTCAGATCAGTGGAAATATGATTTAAATGAATTAATATATCAGCTAAAACAGAAGAAAGGAAAATTTGATCATTGGGGTTATTGTGTTGGGATGGAACAGACTGACAACTGCGATTGTTCTAATTTAGCTCAAAAAATTGATGCATTACATGATTATTTATTAAACGAGATGAGTATTGATGAAATTCTTCACAATAATAATTTTGTTATAATGTTATAGTCTTAGCGGGCGTTGAATCAGGTTTAATGCACGATCTATGTTGATTTTTCCAGATATGGCAGATTCAAGACCATTAACTCATATTATGCTGGACAAACTAGTTGTCGATCTAGAACAATACAATCAGTTGCTTAATTTAAATGAATATTTCGTTTTTTTACGTAGAAAAGCAATAAATGAATCATTTACTCATTTTAAATTTTGTCAGGATAGAAAAGAATATTTAGATCAAGCTAAGGCACAAGGAATTAGTTTCGATTATAATGATGGTCCATGTGAGTGTATTTTTATAAATAATAGTGCAACACAAATATTTAATTTAGCAAATATTGCCAATATAGAAGAGCTTGAATTAAAACAAAGTATTTTAGAAGCGTTAGAATTGTGTGGCATATTAGCTAAATTAAAGAGTTGAATGATTAATTGCGATAATGTATCATTTTTTCAAATTTATTTTATATATTCTGTATTTATATTATTCATGTAAAGTGTTATGTTGTATTGCTTATTATTACATTGTATACTTAATAAATAATTTGTAAATATACAGTTAATAAACGAACATTATTGTAATTTACTTGTCTTTTATTACAGTACCTGTGTTTGAAGTTTAGTTGAAGTTGTGGTGCGAGTATAGAAGCATACAATGTTTAACAAGACAAAGGATGTTGTGCCTGATAGTGGAATAGCTATTTTTAATTTTGATGAAATTATTGTTTCTACACAGGCTGCACAAAAAGGTAAACATGGAGATTTATTCCCGCCTAATATAAGAGCACTTATAATCGGAAGTAGTAACTGTGGTAAGACAAATCTTCTTTTGAATCTAATTTTTAATAAAAGATTATTACGTTTCAATAGTTTACATATTTATACTGCTAGTCTGAATCAACCAAAATATGAATTTTTGAAACGTGTTTTCTCATCTTTAAAGTTTATAAGGTTTACAATAAGTAACAACATATCTTCAATACCGTTTCCTTCTGATATGGAGAAAGATAGTTTAGTGATCTTTGATGATTTACAATTACACAAAGTACCACAACTTCGTGCATTTTTTTGTACAGCATGCCATTCACAAATTGACGTATTATATTTGCATCGATCATTTGCAAATATTGGTAAGCAACTTGTACGCGAGAATTGTAATATATTAATATTTTTTCGAGTAGACATGCTTGCATTAAAATTAATTTATAGAGATTTTGCTGAAAGCGATATGCCATTTAATACTTTTAAATATATGTGCATTAGCGTATGGAATGGAGGTACAGGACATGACTTTGTTACAATTTGTACAGATTACGGTTTAACTCAAGGAAGGTACAGACGGAATTTAGATAATTTTTTAGATCCGACACAGTACAGTAAGAAAATGAATTAGTTGATGTACAACGTTCTTATTGTGCGTTTGTAATTATGAAAGGACGGCAGAGAGGAAAGAAAAAGGTTGGATTACGTCGTCGTCGTCGTCGTCATCAAAAGACAACTAGTAGAAGGAGTGATTTAACAAATAGAATTCGCGATTTGAGGAACTCAATCGTTGAAAAGTATGCTACTTTACAGGGGATGCGGAGTCAGACAGAAAAAGAAATAACAGAGAAATATGCACCAATTATTGAACCATTACGTCAATTGAAAGAATCTTCTGTTAAAATCGAAAAACAGCAGATTAAAACGGAACCAGAGGAGGAGGAGGAGGAAGCATATTATGCTGTTAAAGAAAAGGTAGACGAATTGACGGATGATGATGATGATGATTACTCGCCGTCTGATGGAGAGACACAGTTTTCTGAGGAAGATGGTGAGGAGGGGGAGGAGGAGGAGGTGGAGGAGCAAGGGGAAAGCGCACTATCATTAGTCAGTTCGTTTTTTGGTAAAAAAGGCGCAATACAAAAACTGCTTGAAGATTATATAGATAAATTTCATAAGTCACAACAAACAACTGTACCATATGGAATCAAAGTTTCACAGAATGGTAAATATTTTATGGGATATAATATACCTGTTAATTTTGATGATAAACACGTTTTTGTTGGAAATAATAAATTTAAATTAACAAAAGGTTTATTATCCTTACTATTTGAATCGATACCAGATGAAAGCAAATTAAATATGGTTGATTATCGTACCTATAAGAAAATATTGATTGCAACAGGTGCGCATTTAAACAAAGAAGGAACTGTACATCGTAATAATAGCTTAAAGTCAAAGATAATTCAAAGATTGTTTCCTTCGAGTAGAACGCCAAGACGAGAAAAGGTAGGAAAAGGGCTGAATTTTTTAAAAAATGTATCAAACCATCGACAGTATGTTTATTTTGATGAACCAGATGAAATTGTAAACAGATTACAAATATTATTAGCCTCCAAAGAAGCAGGTAATAACTCACATTCTGTGGAAATAAATAGTATAATTCAAGAATTACGCGAATTACATATTATTTATTAGCAGACCGTTTTGTGCTGTCGTTACGAACGTTGCGCAGGCTGGAACCAGTTTTGTTAAGTCAATAACGACAGCACGAAATGGAGTTGAAGCGGTGCTAACCGTTTCATCGGTATCGGTGTGAGTCAGTTCGCCGATAGCTTTCGGCTGGTATAGGTTGAATTTATGTTCATTCAAAACAGAAATAAAAGAGCACGTGCGTGCTTCAGCGGAAGGCGGCAGCGACTACAAGCAAATACACACCTCTCACCAAATATGGTGGTGGTGGTGGTGGTAAGCCACTTTTAATGATACTTGGACATATTTGGTTGCAAATAGACTCAAGAACGCGGACGGGGGGCCCGCCGGAGCAGGTCCTGTGTTCTTTTTTCTTCTCATCAACATAAATCACGTTGATACGCTGGTCGGGCTCTTTGTTCTGCAAACAAAATATGACTCAAGGCTTCGCTCTTATTTTCTTTGTTTTATTTTTTTAAACTTGATTCTTGTCTCCTGCTGGAGATGGAAACAATTCAAAATGGATGTTTTAAACAAGGTTATTCATTTTTTTTTTCTCTCCTAACCTTATCCCCCCACCTAAAAAAAAAAGAAAAATTCATGCAGTACAGGTTTGGGCAAAGCCTAAAAAAAGAGAAAAAGTGGAAACAATTCAAAATGGATGTTTTCATGTAGTACAGGTTTGGGTGATGCCTACATAATCACAAAATAGACTCAAGAACGCGGACGGGGGGCCCGCGGTCGGGGGCGGCGCCCCAGGGTCAGTTGCTAAATACCTAGAAAGAAAAAAAAGAAAAATTCATGCAGTACAGGTTTGGGCAAAGCCTAAAAAAAAGGAAAAAGACCGTGGGCGCATGGCCGTGGGCGCGCGGCCATTTTCCTTTGGACAGTGGCAGGGGGGCTTGAAGGGGGGCAGGCCAAGGGGGCTTGAGGGGGGTAAACGGACCCCCACTCCAACATGTGCAGCCAATGGCGTGCCTCAAAAATTTACAAAATGGACGACTAACTCCCCCCTACAGGGGCGTGGTCTTTTCCCATTGGCCAGGGGGGCGTGGCCTAAGGGGGGGGGTGGCCTTGAAATGCAGGCTTGTGATTGGGTAGGCTGAAGTCTCTATACACCACTACTGACATCATTCCAAACACAGAGCAACGCATGAAATGTACAAATGAAATGTAGACTAAAACAATGAAGTGTAGACTAAAACTAGGATGACTTAAACTAACTGAAAAAGATAGAAACGCGTGAATGTTCATAGACCGTTTAAGGTTCGGTCTCCGTAAGTGTTCTTAACAATCAAAGTTCAATTTTACACAAAGGATGCGAGCTTCAGTAAGTAGGCCTACGATGCAGAAGGGTCAGCTGTAGAAATGTGATTCCCAGGTAAGGAGTCTGCATGTTATCGTGAAGCAGTGCAACTGTAACATGAGAAAAATCGAGCAGAAACAACAGCCAGAAACGAGCTAAACGTTATTTACAAACTGAAGTTATAGATTACAGGAAAGATATAGTGACGAGTGTAAATAGTGGAAATATAACAATGGAATAGACCGATGGGCAGGTATAGAAGAGAAATTAGAGAAAGGTTTGAATGACTGGCTGGGGAGGTGGGTGACGGGAGTGATGGTTGAAAGAATAGTGAGAAGAGGTAGAAGTGCAAGATGTAACATTCCAGAAAAAAAAAATTAATTTTTCTCTATCTTATGACCATCGATGAGATTTTACACAAATGTGTTAAGTTATAGGTTGCCTGCATGAAGAGAGAGAGAAGGAGAGAGAGAGCGAGTGTGTGATGAGGGAGGAAGTGAGAGAGAGGGGGAAAGAGATGAAGACTGGAGTTTAGAGACTTTGAGCAATGGAGTGATAGCAGTGATCAGTAATAGGGATGTGGAAGAAAGAAGGGGGAAAAAATAATAAAAATAATTACGTTTAGTAGATAAAGCTGTAGAATCAAATTTGCAAGTTATAGCAGATTTACCAGAGAAAGGGGGGTGAGGAGAAACTAGTTTTGGCGGTTGATGAGGAACATAAAAACTGAAGACAAGGAATATAATCTGTTACATTCTAAAGTAAAATATTTATTGCAATAGATTCCATGATGATTTTCTATATGAATTTTGGAACTCTTGAGTTCGTGTTATTCTTCTCACTTACTAGGTCAGAGGGTAATTATAATATGAGGGTAAGGTATTAATTATAATATCCTACAAATAAAATAATCAAGCAGTCTATTATCTATTGTCCTCAGTGCTTCAGCTCTTTAATTTCCTATTCAAATTTTATTCCTTACTTCAAGTCCTTTTCTCCTTGATGATTAGTAATCTAAATGTTCCAATTAAATAAATGCTGACTATTAATAATTTATAATGAAAAAGCTATTTACTTATAATAATTAAACCATCTTTAGCCACTCCCTATACTAATTTGCTTATTTTGTTAAATTTAGACAGTTTGGAAAAAAGGAAATTAACTGTTTAATATATTTTCTCAAAAATATTCGTCCTATTTACTATGACATGTCAACCGTATCAAGTATATATTTTAATGTAAGTTACAGCCGAACAAGGTTACACTCACCTACATTACTTTAAGTTGGCCTCTGAAATAGACTTTTCACTATTACTCCTCGAAACTTTTATAAATTTTGTGAAGTCTTAATAATTTTATAAATTATTTCAAGTAGATGCCTCCTTGCTGACCATAGATTAATTTTAACTGGAAGTATATCATAAATATTGTATCGTTTATATATTCATGGTTTTTATTATTTAAGGTTTAAGATTGTAGCTCTGTTATTTCTAAGGTCTGGCTAATTGTATCATTTTGCTCAGTTGCAAAGTAATTGTAATTTTTATCTCTGCTCTGCAACTCTTGTAAATAAATAAATTAATTAATTAAAAATGAATTAATAAGAAAGGAGAAAATTAATAAGTTAGCTAAACCAATAAAACTAAATGAAAATGGTATTCTGGTACATGGATTGAAATGGATAAGCAGCTGCATCAGTAGGCTATAATATATGGTGGTAATTTAGTAACTTATGAGCTCACCTTTATTTTGTATAGGTCAGCCAGCCTCGATTGTGTGCACCTTCCTGGCCCCTTTTTCAGTGGTGGCGATTTTGATCCGTCCATCCTGACTCCAGACCTGGCGGTGGCCGAAGCGGTCAGCTGCGGCGTTCAAGATGCGTAGCCGGTGCGTCGTCAGGTCCTCTCTGATCGTGATGTTGGTCCCCTTCAACTTCTTCTTGGCTTCAAAGACCATTCGCCGAGTTCTGTAGCTACAGAAACGGATTATGATCGGACGGTCTTTTGGCTTGTCATGTCCGGGTGCTGGTGCCTGTCGTCTCCCAACTCGATGAGAGCGGTTGATCTCTTCGAGTTTAACGTTGATATTCAATTTTTCTTTAAATAATTTGATGGCCAGTTGATCGGTATCCTCTCTTTCACGCTCAGGAACACCAAATATTCGAAGGCAATGCCGTCTTCCATACTGCTCAAGGTCGTCGACCTTCAGCTCGCATTTCTCTTCTAGCTCAGTGACCCTTTGATTGAGCCTTCTATTCTCCTCTTTTAGCGTTTCGAATTCTGCAAAAATAGATTGCAGGGCCGTTGTCACTGCAGCGTTGACAGCTTCCTCAACCTGCTCCTTCATTTTGAGGAAGAACTCGTCTGTGCCCGAAATAGATTCGGCAGGTACCGGAGGGATGGCAGCGTTCCGTTTCGGAGTGGCACGTCCTTTCACCATCTTCACTATTCTTAGCCTTGATTGAAAAGAGAAAGCGGGTTTGAAGAGCTGAAGGTTATAGATGTTTGTAGATTTGAAATTAGTTTTTAGTTGATTATTCTTGAATGCGTAGAAATTTTGCAAAAATAATTACACTATTGAATTCCTTTTAAAAAGCTGAACAAGATAATGTACTATTTATAATAAATTGAACTGATAAACCCTACGAAAAAGCTTCTTGAATACGGAGCCGAACTAACGTGCGTCTCACTCGCTATGCATACGGACTGAGAGAAAAAGAGAGAGGAGGAAGAGATAGTGAAGAAAGAGAAGTAGGAAAAGAGGAAGCAGGCGAAAAATATAAAAGAAAAGGAGGTGGTGGAGGGATAGAAGGAGGAGGAACATAGAAAGAAGAAGAAAGACATAAGACGAAGAAATATTAAATAATACTAAAGAAGAGGAGGAGTAAAAAAAGAGAAGTGGAAAAAGTCAAGGGCCAGAGTGAAAATTGAATTCAGTTTTCAATCGGAAAAGAGGAGTGAGAATCGGAAAAAGTGAGAAGAATAAATTTTCCTCTTCGACTTTTCCAACCAGAATGAATCGTATTGGAAAATGTTGGTAGATTCGGAAAAACGTATCCAATCAGTTGAAATATGTAAAAAATGGGTGGAAGGTCGAAGAAAGAGGCGAATAGGAGGGGGAGAAAGAGGGAAACGGCAGAGAGAAAGAGAATAAATTGAGTGAGAACGGAATTCACATTCCGAGGTCATCAAGATGGCTACCCTGCTGTTGGGGCAGGATGGGTCACCTAAGTGGTAGAGTCCCTAAAAGGCCCGCAGTTCGAAATTTCTCCCTTAAGGAATGGAAAATGATTTCGAAGCATTATGGTTGGGGAAGGGTGTAAGGGTGAAAGAGGGAGTGGTCTTTGATTGTTGGGAAAATGCGAGTTTTGGGCCGAGAAGAGAAAAGGAAATAAGTTTTTCTGCTGTAGAACGCTAAGTGACGTCGCTTACAGTCGAAATTAAAAGCTTTTCGAAGGCTTCGTGCCTTCAAGAGAGGAGGACTGATGTAGAAGATTGGGATAGAAGAGAGGTAGAAGAAGAAATAGATTGGACTATGGGGAGGAGAAGAAGTAATGGGGATTATTAGCATCGGATGAGGTGAAGAAGTGACAGGAGAAAGAGGGCTGGGTGGTTGTGAGAGTCGGAGAAAGTGATTGAGTGAGGGAAAGAGTGAGGGGGAGTGTGAGTGAGTGGGAGACACAATAGAAAATAATTATGTAGAAGAGAGATATTGGGATGGGTTTAAGAAACAGAAATGAGATATCATGAAGATGAAAGGAAAGGAAGGAGTGAAAGAAAATGAAAGAATGTGAGTAGAGGAAGCAGTGATGAGGAGAGAGATTGTGAAGGAGAAGAAGAGAAAATTAATAATATCAATAAGAAGGGAAGGAAAGAGGGTGAAGGAGAAGAAAAAGTAGTAATAGGCTTATTAGCATTGGCTGAGGTAGGGGAGTGGGGGTAGAAGAGTGGAAGATGGAAGAAGAAAGATTAAAGGTTGTTTGAGCAATAGAAAGAGAGAGAGAGAGTGTGAGAGAGAAAGAGTGTGAGCGTGTGAGTGATGGCGTGGGACTGAGGAAGGGAGTGTGACTGAGAAAGAGAGATACTAAAAGAGAGAGAGTGTGTGTGTGAGAGACACAATAGGACATTATAGTGGGCTATTTAATGTAGAGTTATTGGAATGAAGTAATTTTTTTCATATATAACAAGAAATGATGTGAGAGAGTGGCAAAATGTGTTGGAGAGGAGATGGATAGATGGAATAAGGAGGAAGAAGAATAAAAAGGAGAAGAGAAATTAGAAGAGAAATAAGAAGGGATGAAGCAAAAGGAGAAGGAATATGAGAAGGAGATGAAGGAGGAGAACAGATGGCTCAGCCAGTTTTCAGATTAGTAATTCATGTATTCTACATTATAATTCTCTTTTCAATAACTTGATAATTAACTTTTTATGGTAAAGAAACGACTTGCAGTCAATTCGTCGTTGAATTACCATAAAAAGTGGACATTAACAACGCAAAACGGTATGGAACAACACATCCAGGAATTTAAATGCGATAATTTGTCAGTTTTAGAAATACTTGACTTTAGGTTTAATAAATAATACTTATTTATTGAAGACCTGACAGGGCCTTATTGAAAAGTATTAGTGCAATTCACTTTTAAAACTTGCACACTAATATCTTGGGTAATACAGAAAACATTCCAAGTGGTAAACACATAGTATTATAGTGGGGTATATTGATTTATTAATTACATTTTTATATTTAAAAGGACTTGAGGCATAAAATTATTATCGTTTTATTGTATATAATATTATATTATCCATTCATTGCATTGTAAATGTTTTTGATAAATAAATTTGATTTGAAAAAAAATTGTTCGTCCGGCTGTGCTTTAGCGCTTAAAAGAAGGATTCTAGACTCTTGAATCTTATAGATTCCTTATAGTCTAAGTGAGATCGCCATTGATTTTAGAGTTCGGAGGTCGAATATAAAAATAATGATGATGTAAAACAGATCGCCACTAGGTTAGCTTTAGCTAGGGGAAATCAAAACATTGGACAGCTGGCTCATTTCGAATGCAAAACAAAAATTGAAATATTTTATGAAGGTTGCTGCTTAGCCCTATTATCCTCTTAATTTTTACAGTGCAAGCCTCAATGCTTTCATTTTTGATTGTGTTGAAATATTTCTTAAATTATAATTATTGAATCGAGGAGTTGAGAAAAACTGTTGGAGAATATTGATGGATGATATAATATTATGAGATCTGCTGAACAAGAAGAAGAAACAAAACTCTTTCTCAAGAACTGCCAATGTGCCTTTTCTGTGAATTGGAAAGCATTAATAATTTTTATAGAAACCGAAGCAGTTGGATGACAGGGTTAGTAGAGAGGTTAGTTGCACATTGGTTGAATGGTCAGCATAACTGATATTGAAAATAATTATTATTTAATTCGTCGGGTCCTTGGATACTCCGTTGTATCAGTTTATTTTGAGTAATTTCTTTCATTCCTTTGATATTCCGTTGAATCAATTTATTTATTCATGACAAAAACACAATCAAGCACTGCTTTCTTCACAAGTTTTCAACCAATATTTACAAGTTAATAGAGGATCAAACCTGCTTTCATTTCAATTAAATTAATTAATTTGTAATAAAAATGACTGTAATTGAGTATCTTGCCAGTGAAAAACATCAGAATGTAGTCGAACATAGTGTCCATCTATTTTTCGTCATTTTATATTATTTTCATATTTCTCTATTCGTGTGACCTGGCTGGCTCAGGTCTGGTGTCAGAGTTATCAGGTCGCACCTGAATAAGTTCAGGGCCTCTGACGTGACTTAACGACTATTTTTTAGGCAACCGGGACCGACAGCTCAACGTGTTCTCCGAAACACGGGAGTGGCCCGAGGTAAAAACTTTCGGATCGAACCCGGGACCTTTGGGCTAGCAAACCAGCACTTAACCCACTCGGCTACGGCCACTCCTTCTATTCAAATAAAAAACTAATAGGCAATATTAACTCGTATTCAAACAGATTTATAGATATCCTTAATATTAAGATTCAAGAGTATAGATTCTATATTATTTCAGAGATGGAGTCTAGACGGCCTGACAATATAAAGATTCCAATAAGGCCCTGTTGGTTCTTAATAATAGTACCGTGGCCAATTTCTATTGTGACTCCTCAGACCTCAACATCATGTCCAAAAAGCGTACTACGCAAACGAGGAGCGAGGTAGGCTGCGAAAATTTTTCCTCACTGAGCTAACTTAGATGTAACTGTGCCAAACCAACCAAAACAAATCTGAAGATCTATGCTAAACAGTTCACTCCCGCATATACTGTAGTGTGGGCCGAAAAAGCTTATTATTTTTTTCAAAGTTGTAATAGTGCGGAAAAGTTGCGAATTAGGAAGACAAGTGGAAAAAAATTATCAAAATCGGTTGACATCTTCCGATTGCGCACAGACCCTTAAAAAAGAAAATGAAGTGAAATTTCACAAAATATGGAAAAACATAATTTTTTTTTTTTTATTTCAGCTGTTTTTGTAATGTAATAGTTTGAAACGTCTTCGGCTGGAGCCTAAAAACATTGTGGTTTAAAATTAGGTTTAGATCAGTTGATATTTTTCGATCGCGCATAAGGCCTAAAATTTTCCAAAATATTGAATGTTACATATTATTTTTTTAAATCTTAAATTTTTAATTTTAACATAACAGCTCAAGTATTTCTATTTCAGAACATGAGAACACAGTATTTTATAATGAAGTCTTATTAAATTAACAACTTCTGGTCGCGCAAACAAACTGTGCCTGAGAAGGATAGGTAGGCCTATTACATGATGGATGAAAAAAGTAACAAAAGGCATGGTTCTTTTCAACTTGTTTTATATTTGGAAAGCTTAATTATTAAAGGTACAGTATAGTTTTAAAAAAAACATAGGCTGCTTCAACAAAAAACAGAGTTCTGAAAAAGTAGTAGATGCTACTCCATTGGCACTCTTTTCTATTTTGTAGCCAAAGGGACTTTGAAGTCTGATTTGCTGGTGAAGTTAGGCATAGATGATCTGGACAGCAGAGTGGTTCTTATAAATCCATCTTGAGATGCAGCTCCATAGACCTTTCTTGAGGCTTCCGTGACTAGTTTTACACAGCGTTCAACAGCGTGTGAACTGGAAATTTCTTGAAAGTAATGTTCCATTCAATATTTTTAGGCTCTAATCGAAGACGTTACATTACAAAAACAGCTGAAATAAAAAAAATTAAAAATGATCGCAATGATGATGATGTTCCATGTTTTGTAAAAGTTTAGGGCTTGCGCGCATCGGAAGATGTCAACCGATTTTGTTAAATTTTTTTTTCATTTGTTTGTCTTCCTAATTCGCAACTTTTCCGCACTATTACATCTTTGAAAAAAAAGTTTTTTCGGCCCACCCTAATATATTAAAGGAGCTCACTGAACAGATGAATGTGTATAATATCTAGCACACCTTTGATCTTTGTATCGAAATCAATGTCGACAACTGAAGACTTGAGAATCATCCTACGAGTGCTGAACCCGATAATTTATGAATCGAAAATTCAATGATGTCATACGAAGCGGTTCCCCAGAATGAAGTGGAAATTCACCAACAGGGTTTCCTTCAATTCCCCCTCCCCTCCCCTTCACTGGAAAAGGGTGACCGCGGAGTCATGAATGTTGAAAAGGCTGGAATGAGGCCAGGAGGAAGAAGCCAATCCCATCCAGAGATAATCTATCCCCCCTCCCACACCCAATCTTTTAGAATACCCACACATCCTGAATCTGTAGACCCTTCTCAGTACCCTTCTTTCCCCCAATGTGAGGAAGTTTGGCAGTTATGATCATGCATGTTCCTGAGGAAAACGACAGGGTTTAGCATAGGGGTAGGTTGGTTGGGGGACGTGTACCCCCCTAAATAAGGGTGGCTTGGTTGCCTCTAAATACTAATGGGCGCATCAATGTCTACAATATCACCTGGTCGAACGTACGGAATTCGTGCTCCTCCCTTTCTACCCTTCTTCTTTGCAATCACTTTTCAGCATCATAATCACCGTTTCTCCATTCACTATCATCTTCTCAATAATTCAGCCTTCGTCATTCTCTTTTCTTCTACCTGATCAGATTTCAATCAACCCGCACATTATTTTCTCCTTCCCATTTACTAGTCCTATTTGAAGGAGAAGAAAAAGATGAGGGGAAATTAGATTGTGATACAAAAGAAGAAAAAAGAGTGGAAGAAGATGGAGATGTGAAGAAGAAGAATAGTGATAAAAAAGGAAGGAGAAGGTGAAGAAGAAGTGTAGGAGGAAAAGAGGAAGGATGAGAAAAAAAGTAGAAAAAGAAGTAGAGAAGTAGAGGAAAGAGAAGATGAAGATGACCAAGAAGAAGAAGGATGGAAAATGAAGGATAGGGATGAAAAATGAAGAAGAGGGAGAAGAAGAAGTGGAGGAGGATAAGAAGAAGGATGAGAAAAAAGTAAAAGAAGAACAAGGGGAACAGGAAAAAGAAGAGGGAAGTAAAAAGAAGAGGGAAGTAAAAAGAAGAGGAAAGAAAAAGGATGAAAAAGATG
Organism: Conomelus anceps; assembly: GCA_948455865.1. Taxonomy (NCBI): domain Eukaryota; kingdom Metazoa; phylum Arthropoda; class Insecta; order Hemiptera; family Delphacidae; genus Conomelus; species Conomelus anceps. Next base: position 145,705,385 of record OX418216.1, read on the forward strand.
ACCAAGAAGAAGAAGGAAGATTGAAAAATAAAGAAAGAGTGAAGAAAATGGTGGGGAAGAAGAAGAAAAAAAGAAAAAGAAAAGCTAAGTAGAAGGAAAGAGAGGGGAAAGGTTAAGGTGAGGAAGTAAAAAAGAGCATGTGAGGAAAAAAGAAAAGGAAGATCATGAAGGAGGAGAAGAAGAAGAAAAAGAGGAAAATTAAGATAAAGGAGAAGAAGGAGGAGAAGAAGAAGAGAAAAAGGATAAAAGGATTTGAAGATGAATAAGGGAACCTGGAATAAGAATGGGAAAAGGAAGAAGGAGATGAATAAGAAATATGAGAAGAAAAAAGAAGAAGAATGGGTGATGAAGAAGAGGCAGCAATATCACGTTGTCGACTTTACGGAGTCTTTCCTTTCCTCTTTCCTCTTTCCTATTTTCCTTTAGCCAACTCTCTTCATCATCATCATCACTGGTTCACCAACCATTTTGCTTTCATTCCTCCACTTCGTTTCCGTCTCCTCCGTCACATTCCATCACATCACCCGTAACAGCTCTTCCTCAATTTTTGTTTATATTTGAAATATACTCAAACTCTTTTGTAAGCACTTTGGACAAGTGTATCAAATTTCATCTTATTGGGAGTGTGGTTCTCGAGATCCGGTGATGAATGAATCAGCGAGCCAGGACGGTATTTGATTATCTTTCTTTATTCATGTACATTTACAAATTATGCATAATTATGAATGGTTGAAAACAAAATTATCATCACATAGATGTAATAGTAAACTCATATAATGCTAATGTTTATAGTGCAAGATGTACAAGGATCCAATTTGTATGGTCTTAATGATATCAACTATTATTATGACAATCTAAATCATGCAATTACATGAAATGGTATGTAATTTAGATAAACAAAATACACTCCAGAAATAGTGCTGCACTGTAGTTAATTATTAATTTGCACACATTGGAATGTGAGTGTTTATTACCATTTCCAAGTATTTCGACCAATTTGGAACAAAGTATTAAGCAAATTCTTGAGAATTCTGAGCCAACATGAATTACAAAATAAATTCTACTGTCCAGATTTCTACCCGCTTTGAAATTCTTGATAACACGTTAAGCGCTATACAGGTCGCCCGGTTCCCGTACGGATCGCCAGCCTGTGCTATGTGAAAAAGTAGCCATGGTGCTAAATGCTTTCTATGCTGAGATACCTGAATGATTGTTCTTATTTATAAAGAGGATTTATAATGTGGAATATTCTACCTGAGAGTATTTACAGTGTTATTCTCGTTGTTTTCATCACTTTGTGATATTTTTTCATCAAGATTGGTTCTTTTTCAAAATATTCCAGGAATACTACTTGTAAAGCATCATATTCCGTGTTCTGCCCCTCAAGGATCATTGTGAGAGAAGAAGAGAAATAGCATTCTGCTCAAAAGTATGGATGAATGGAATAGGGGAAAGTTACCCTGGTTTTCCCCCGATGCTTCCCTTATTTACCCTATACTATTTTTGTAGGGGATTATTTAAAAGTGGGGATTTAGTCCCTCTTCAATTAGAATGAAACAATGCCCTGTTTCAGCTGAAAAAATGAATGTTCACCGGAAAAATTCCCTCACATCATCCTTCTCTTCTTCTTTTTATTTCTTGTTTAAACTCTATTTCATCTACATTCTCCCCTTTACATCACTTCCCTATTCTCACATTTTCACTCTTCTTATCACTATAACTCCCCCAAAAATGTCTGTTTTCTTCAATTATTACGTTTAGCTCATTTTCCTCAATATTAGGAGTGTACCAGAATCCAGAATTTCTTGTCAGTATACATGTTGTCTGACTTTCTTAATACTTGAAGTGTATGTATGTGTGTGGTTTTGAGTGTGTGTGCGTATGTGTGTGTCTGTCTCATGGATCTCACAATAACGGCGACTATTTGGAACACTTAATTTTAAAATAAGGCTTCCTCTAAACTAAATTCATTGCATCTCGAAGTTTGATTTTTGATTTTTCTTTCAGACTTTTCAAAATTAATGCTCAAATTCCACTGGTGTGCACTATTGCTATTTTGAAATGTGTTTAGTTGCAGGAGGCTAAAAAACAGTTTATAAAATGATGCGTGAATATGATGCAAAAAAGCTCAAAGTCACAAGCCAAAGCAACAAATTTGTTCCATATGGCAGCTCCTTAATCCCTTTAATTGTCTTGGATTTGACGGTGGAAATACTTTTACCATTAATTTAAACATCCCATAGCAAAGCACGGGTAAAACACTAGTAGCTTTGAACAGTATGTCTTCAAATACTTGGATTTACTCAAACCAATATAACCTAGAATGCCTAATTATGGTTGACGATCGGTTGTGGGTTTGAAATCAAATTCAAACTGAAATTGTTTTCGAAATATTTAATTAATTGATATTGAATTGGAAGAATCTTGAGCTGTGATTGTTCTAGAGAAGGAATTCCTAACAACATTATTCCAAGTACCCCTATTATTTTTCTCACAAGTTAGTTTGAAGTGACTGACAATTGAATAAACTGACAAATATACATAAACAGAATTTATTAATTTCGAATTCCTTTAATTGCTATTACTTTATACTGAAGACTTCCGCAATGGCGGATATTGACAACAGCATTGAAAAGCTGATGGGAATCGATGAATGCTGCTGTGCAGAAAGGTCTCCATGGTCTAGTGGTTAAGGCGCTCAACCGGCAATTGAGAGGTCCGTGGTTCGATTCCCGGTGGTGACTGATATGTTTGTACAGTAGCATTCATCGATTCCCATCAGCTTTTCAATGCTGTTGTCAATATCCGCCATTGCGGAAGTCTTCAGTATAAAGTAATAGCAATTAAAGGAATTCGAAATTAATAAATTCTGTTTATTATTTTTCTTTTTTTGTTGAAAATTTTCTCATTCCGTTCACCCACTGAATACTAATGAGCTAAGCTAATATAATTCAAATACAAGGTTGGTTCCTCGCCATGTGTTGTCTGTCATATAACAGAACTAAGTACCTAAAAAGAGCCAAATTGAGAGTTTATTTATAAATTATTATAGAAATTAAGGTTGACTTGAAAGTATAGAGATGGGTAAATGATTCGTGTGGTTCAATCTTAAATTTATTACAAGTGTTCCATTATTAATTTTCAAGTTCTTTCTTTTCTTTATTTCTATAGCTTCATTATTAACTCTCAAGTTTTTTTTCTCAAATCTGAGTTATTTTAGTATGCATTCACTTTTAATACTCGATTTTCAATGAGATGAGTTGAATCTGACCTTTGAGTCCATTATTTCTTTAATGTTTTGTTCCGAATGAATAGATTTTTATTCCAAAGATATCCTACTGACTCTTCTAGCATTGCTTGTGGAGCACCTTTTAGGAACCTTTGAAGTGGAGCTTGCATTGAGATACGACAACAGTGTTTTACTAGTCTCATTATGCAACTGGGTTGATAAGGCATGAATAAGTCAGCTGATATGAAGTAACTTCCTAACTTCTAATAACTACTTCAGAGTCCGATCTCACTAGGCGTCAAATCTGCAGGAAAGTAGAAACCAAACAAAACAATTCAATTCAAAAATTAGTCGTAGATAAATAAACCAATAAAATGGAGTATCCAAGGACCCGACGAGTAACAATAATTGTGCTTATAGGCATATGCACCATTCAACCAAGGTGCACAGCTTCGGTTTCTATAAACATCATAAATGCTTCCCAATTCAAAAATGCACATTGGGGGTCTTGCAAAAGAGTTTTGTTTCTTTTTCCTCTTGCTCAACAGATCTCATAATACATCATGCATCAATATTATTTCCTCTCTGCTTTTTCACAATCGGATAATTTAAAATAACTTGAGAAAAGATTTCAACAAAAATTATAGCGTCAACGCTTGTACTTCAAAAGATGATCATATGGGTTAAACATCAGCCTCCGTTATGCCCAATATTTTTATTTCCAAATGTAAACAGCAACAGCTGCCAATGTTTTGATTTTCAGTAGCCTAAACTAACCCAAAGCCTATATTGGAAATCTGTTTTATATCATAAATTTTATCATATTTGAGCCCAAACTTCAAAATCAATAGCGATCTCACATGAACTATGAGGAAGCTCATGTTTCGAGAGTGTAGAAACTTTTTTCAAGCAGTAGGGCAAAGATGGACGGAAGGACAACGGCACGATTTTATTAAGACCGTGTCGGGTTCTTAATAATTACTGTAGTTAACGACTTATTGAATGTGGAACATTGTCGTATCTGATATAATGCAACGTGAGGACGGTATATAAGAGAAATAGTGCTAACAATTTCTTGTTTCTGGAAAATAATTTATAAAAGATGGCTGGCTACTCTACCGAATTGCTGCTCCTCTCCAACATATGGCTTCCGCTTTAAAGTATAGAGTAAGTGGTGATGGTGGGGGAGGTGATGTTGGGCAGGGGAGGGGTACTGTCTTGCTGTGAAATACAACGTTGCAATATTTTCTGCATTCCACTTCCTACCATATTTTCGAAAGCGAATTGCCAGAAAAGCTTTCCTCTGTTATTTCTGAGTTAAGAAAACAGAAAAAGAGAAGGAAGAAGATTATGAGGGAGAGGAGATGTAACAGAAAGGGAAAGATAAAGAGAGAATATGTGGGAGAGAGTTAGTGCGGATGAGAAAAAGAGAGAGAGAGTGTAAGAGAGAGAAAGTGTGAGGGAATGAGGGAAACAGAGAGGAAAAAAAGTCAGAGGAATGGGAATTCCTACAAAGAAAGTGAAAATAGAAGAGAATGAGAAAGAGTAAGACCAACAGCAAGAGAAACAGAAAAAGAATGAAGAAGAAAGTCAGAGGAGTAGGAGTAGGAGGAGGAGTATGGGAAGGATGAGGAGGAGGAGGAGGAGGAGGAGGATGATGAGGAGTGGGAGGAGGAGGAGGATGAGGAAGAGCAGGAAGAATGAGAAGAGAAGGAGGAGCAGGAAGAGGAGAAAAAGAAAAGAGGAAGACTGGGAATGGACAGTGTAATAGAAAGAGAAAGATTATGAGAAAAATGGGGAATTCATATTCTTCTGAGTTTCAAAAAAAGAATGCGTGAGAAGAGAATATAGGAAGAGAAAGATAGAGAATTGGCGGTTTACGATGAGAAATAGGAATAATGTGAAGAGAATAGAGATATGGTAATGTTTCTGAGTTAAAAGAGAAGGGGGTAACAAGAAGAACGAATGAAGAATAGAAAATAGGGCGGAAGAATGGTAGGGAATAAGGATGTGTGTGAGAATGATGGGGAAGATTGTGATGAAGAGGTAGTAAAGAAAAACATTTTGTTAGTGAATAGAAAGAAGGAGAAAGGATGGAGAAGAAGAAGCAGAGGAGTAAGAAGAAGGCGAAGACCAATAAGAAGGAGAAAAGAAGAACAAGAAGAAGACGAAGGAGAAGATGATGAGGAAGAAGTCGAAGGAGATCGAGGAGGAGAAGAAGGAAAAATAAGGAGAGGCGTAGAGGGATAATAGCGTTCTATCATGAATCTTTTAAAATGATTCGCATCTCTTGAATTTATTGCATTCACCATCATATTGTTATCTATTTGAATCTATGAGAACTGTTTCATGTAATATTGCTTTCATAAGGGAATTGAAGTAGAATAAGAAATAATATCAGTTGTCGAATCTTTATTATCTATAGCAGAAGAGAAAGACAAAGAAGAAAGGAAAATAAGGAAAAAGAAAAAGAGGAAGAAAATTGAGAAAAGAAAAAGGGAAGTGGAAAGAATAATTTTCTAACGGTCAAAAACTTCGTTGATAAATATTCCAAACATTTTTATTCTGCAAGTGAAATAAGAGGAAAAGGACAGTAAGAAATAGAAAGAAGAAAGAGATTTAGAAAGAGAAGAATGAGAGAAAAGAAGAGAATGATCAAGGGTAAAATAGAAAGTATAGTGAGAGGACAACTTCTCATCGGTTCGAAAATCTGTGTTTATATTCCAGTTTTCAACATGAAGTTATAGTCTACAATGTGTATGAGAGATAAATATTGTTTTGGATATTTATTTGTTAATTGCCACTAGGCTTGTCACCTATGAAGACAGATACATATTAAATATAAAAATGCAGATAAAAATAATAACAATAATAAAAATAAAATTGAAATAAAACAGATACAAGATACATAAAAACAAAATAATAAAACTTGTTGTATACATAAACTAACGCTTCAAAATTTAATTGGCCTTGAAAAAATTATAGCTCCTCATTCAAAAAATTAAAATGTCTATATTTAAATGTTTTATAAGAAGGTGAAAATACAATATTCAATGATACTTAACCTCTTACCTGACACACGGAAATCTATGACAAAGGTATGATCTTCATGAACAAAATTGTAAACATCACATAGATACTATAGTAGACAGATTACAGTTTTTATAGTACTAGAAGTTAATAAGTTCAATGATATTTGTACATCTATTTTTTTATTGCTGATGATGCCCACATGAGTCCGAGACTTGTGCGTGGGTAATGAGATGAATGATAACACATAGATGCCAGACGGAGGAGTGGGATTCGAACCCACGACCGCTTAAACGACAGCAAGCTGAAGTTGCGACGCTCCAACCAACTGCCCAAGCGGCTCACCGCTTATATATTAATGATATAAGCTCTGGTGATGACATTCTAAGTGATGCAATTACATGAAATTGAAAATTTTAGACTAAGATTCGTCCATTCTTGACACATAACCGGAGACGGAGACGAAGAAGATGAATTAGCAAGAAATAAAGAAGAAAGAGAACAGTACCAAGAAGAAGACAGCATGAGAAGAAGGTAATAAAGAAAAAATTGGATCCATAGGACTCGGTTTTTAGTAGCCTGGAAAAATCGAAAAGCACTGTCATTATCTGCAGGGAGGTCAGGCCACATAAAATATTCCTGCCAAGAAAAGTGGTAGCAGTTAAGTAAGAGTCAGAATGGATGAGGAGGATGGGAGATGGATAAAAGTGATGCCAAAAGAGCGGGACGCATTAAAAGACGGCAGAAAAGGAGGGATCGATAGAAGTGACAGAGACGGAAGACTGCCTTGACCCGGATAAACCCTCTTTGAGTATTCGAAATTGAATCAGTAGAACAGGTGGAGTTATTAGCTCGTGTGGCTAACTTCCAGTGTTCATTCAATTGGAATCAGAGTGTACTGTTTCTCTTAAACTTCTCCTCAATTGGTTTTAGAAGTTACATAGTATTGGATTTGATGTTTTAGTACAACCATTTTAGGAGAAAATAGGTCTCAACCTGAACATAATTGCAACACGGCCAATTTCTTTTTTCAACGGTAGCTTAAAGAGCCCTTAATCATCCTAACCGTTTTGGAAATATTAGCTGAAATAGATATTCGAGCCTTATCATGGCGGCCATTTTGAATTTGGGACATGTTGCCAAGGTGGGATTAATGAGGATTTCCAGCTGATGATTGAGATCATTCTATCATTTTTAAAAATCTGCCATATTTCTATGAGGTTCATCACAAAAATTATTCCACTAATTACTATTGCTAAGCATTAGCATTTTATAGGTAAAAAAGAGTGATATTAACTGACGTACACGATTGTAATACAAGAAACCGAGGAGATTTATCACTTTGTGAATCATAATAGTAGCTTATTCAAACAAAAACCTAGTTATATTGGTAGGAAACTCTACAACAAGCTACCGCAGTTTTCAAAGAGTCTTGAAAGTATAGAAATATTAAATAAACAATTGAAAAAATATTTAGTTGATAAAGATTTTTATAGTGTACAAGAGTTCCTTTCACATCAAAATTAAGCCTCACCTTAACTAATTGATATAGTTATGGTAAGTAGTGGATGAGATTGTATAATTTTTTATCTGACTTGCCTTAGGCCAGGTTCACACGTGCTACAATCGCGCGATTGTAGCCAGAGCAATTATCGAGAGTTGCGCAATTCTAGTAGAGCTCAGGATCAGATTGTGCAGTTCCCAGGAGCTACACTTCGCTGCGATGTAGCCGGCCTATAGCCGATTCTACTAGAATCGCGCATTTGTAGCCAAGGTCATTCCCGTTTTTCACTCAGCTAGCAACAAAAAAAACATTAAATTTTGGATTTTTGAATTTTTTTAAATCCTAGCGTACTTATGTCGTGAATAAGAAGGAACATGAGATTTTTTCTAGCATGAATATTAACATTTTTATAGAATATTTGCTTGAACTGCAGTAAGTATACTTGGTAGCATAAAAATGTTCATTTTAGTGATAGTATAAAAATTCCAGTTGGAATGGATTAAGGAGGCTGAGCTCAGTAGCATAGAACTTTAAAAAATTCAATTATCTGAATTTTTATGTTTTTTGTATTTTTTTCGCAAAAAAGTCGGCGACAGCTCTGTGATTCATAATTGCTTTGGTGAGGCTGTTGCCCGTCATATTAATTTCTCTGGCTACTAATTGCTCCAGCTACAATCGCGCGATTGTAGCTCGTGTGAAGCTGGCGTTATATTCCTTGACTGGAGTCTCCAAGACGTAATCTACAGGAAAAAAGCAATGTAGGCACGACGTTTATGCGTTTAATGAAGAACCCGAAAGGGCCTTATTGGAATCGTGTTGTTGTTTGGCTGTCTCTGTCCAGGCTCTAGTTCCTGAAAAGAAGATATTACACACTTGAAACTTGGTGTCGTGATGGGTTTTACATTAAAATAACGCTGGCAACACTTGAAAGTAGCACTCAGTGAACTTACCCAGTTAACTTAGAACAGGCACTAATAGTCTAAGTAATAATCACACAAGAGAATAAATAAAAGAAACAAACAGTTCAAAAACTAATAATGAATATTTCTATAACAAGTCTAATCACTGTACAAAACTGATAAGTAACTGTCAATAGGCCGATCAATATTTCAATAAGTGTTCAATAAACTGTTCAATGACTCAATAAGAAATGTATAATAAACTAAACACTTAGGACAGTGGCGTACCGAGGTTTCAAGCGCCCTGGAGCAGAAGTGTCTTACGATGCGCCCCCCCTCCCCACAAAAAAAAATCCGTCTCACACTCAACCACCCGATTGGGCTGATATTAGTACAGTGGTTATTTAATGAATCAGCCGCTTTTTTCCCCCGCCTCTAACTACGCCGTATTTGTCAGAGATGCACTCCAGTGAATGATTTTTCGCCAGGCCAGATTCTACTTTTATCAATTTCCAACCAGCTTGTTGAGGATTTTTTCACTTTTCTATGAATTTATTTACAGTTATTGTTTTAGAATGCAAGTTATTCCTATAGAAATTTTCTTATATTTTGGAAATTGGATTCAAAAGTGAAGAATTTCAGTCCTGTTCTTGTTAATATAAAAACCAATGAACTTCTAGAGGATTTATTTTTCCAGAATAAATTCATAGTCTTTATTCAATTACTTGGAATTGTTATACCTTCTGTCACCCAATATAAATTGTTTTTGCTTTGCTACTTTCGACTATTTGCTATTTTTGACTCGACCGTTTTGCATTCTGTCAGTTTGTAACGCATTTGCGGCTGAACGTGTGAACCGATTTCTTTTAAATTTGACATGAATTTTCCTTTTAGTAATGCGCAGCGATGTATAAATACGGTTTTTTTAAATTGTGTTGCATTTTACCCTTTTGGCCTTCATTTTAGTGATACATTTTTTGTAAGTAAAAGGCAATTTTCTCTCAAGAAAGGTGCGCCCCACAGAGCCTTGCGCCCTGGAGCGACTGCTCCACTCGCTCCATTATCGGTACGCCACTGACTTAGGAAGCACTAGGTCTGTCACGGTTATTATTCATACAAAAATTTCATGACAATAGGTTAAAGCGTTTAGCCGTAATCGTTTAACATTCAGACAGACAAAATACCGAACGGTCGAGTTATAATAAATAATAATGAAAAAAAAAAATAATAATAATAATAATTATTATTATCATTATTATCATTATTATTATGAAAATAATAATAGTAATAATAATAATATATTAATAGACTCACTAAACAAATATTCGACTTTTTTAAAAACAGAATGACAAAATGTAAATGATTCAAACAAGTTCTTGTTCCATAACGATCTGCGTTGCTATTAACTTTTTATAGTAAATTCATGGCCTTTGAAGATGACTCTAGAACGCTTGGCCTGAAGTGAGTAAAATATCATTTATTCTCAATTAAAATTGACTGCAAGTCGTTTAATTTACCATAAAAAGTTAATGTTATTTTTTTGTCAAAAAAGCGTACGATTCAAACGTGGAGTAAGTTAGATAGGTTGCGATTCCTTTCCTCACTGAGCAAAGTTGTATCTATGCCAAGCTCACTAAAACAAATTCTGAAGCTCTGTACTTAACAGAGGATGGACAGGAGTGTGTTTACTTTCTTAAGCCGCGTCTCCACCGAACATGGTCGGCGAACAGTGTTCGCTGGAATCAGCTGATGCCTACGAACATTTTTTGTAGTTGGTTTGGTGTGGACGCCTTCTCGAACATTATGATCGGTGTGGTGGGAACCTGTTGTTGGTCGTCACTGTTCGCTCACAGACCGAACATTTCAATTGAACTCACGAACATGTTCGGTGACCCATATGTTTAATGTTTGCCCGTTTTTTGTATTCGCCAACAATGTTCGGCAGACATGTTCGGTTGGTGGTGACGCGGCTTAATAATAACGTCCAAGCCATAATTCGACAGAGACGTTACGAGAGCAACACAATATTGATGTAGCTTTTTTTTGTATTTGAGATGAACAAACCCCAATTGACCTCAAGCCGCAATCAGGCATAATGTATAGTCATTATATAATGTGTAGGCGTATAATGTAGTACAACGTTGCTATTTGAAATGCAGGATGGCTGATAAATTTGAAAAAATATCTTGTATTTTTTACTCGTGATGTCCACATGAGTAGAATTGTGCAAGGTGAATGATGAAACGAAATATGACAGGCAGAACGGGAATCGAACACGTAGCCGCAGGAATAACATCCAGCCAGACATTACACACTTACATTTCACAAAGACTGCGACTGCCAAACAGAATGATTATAGAAAGGAGGGTAGAGATAATAATATGTAAGGCAGGATGATAACGAAAATGGAGATATAAGAAGAGGATGATGATAGAAAACTGGATAGAAAGAATATAAAAATAACAGGATGAAAATTAGGGAGCTAATAAGAAGATGCATGTTGAGAAATGGATTAATATATCAAGATAAGTGGCATGACAAAACGAAACGGATAGAAATTTGATGGATATAAGATCAGCAAGATACGCTTACTATTGAGAAGCAGGGGGTTGCAAAGCAAATTTGATACACAAAGTGAATAATATAGGAGGGATTATTTTGCTTGTACTGTGCATAATATCCTTGGTCATTATTTCTCTCTTACCCTGACTCCAACACACTCTTTATCTCTCTCTCTTCAACTCTTCTCTCACACTCTGTAACTCTCTCTCACTCAGTCTTTCTATTTTTAAAAATGATTGTAAAAAAACAGAAGAGTGAATAGGGAGAAAAGGACAGAGGAGAAAAAATAGGAAGGAGAAAAAAGAAGAAATAAAATAAGGAGGGGGCAAAGAAGAATGTGATGATAAAGAAGAAGGAGGTGGAAAAGACGAGAAGAGAAAAGTAGGTGGAAAAGGAGAAGAATAAGAAGGGGGAGAAGAAGAAAAAGTGGAAAAAAATATAAGAAGAAGATGGTGATGAACAAGAAAGACGAGAAAAAAAGGAGAAGGTCGATGAGGAGGTGTGGGGAAAGAATCAGAAGATGATGATAAAGAAGAAGGAGGAGGGAAAGAAGAAGAAAAAGTAGAAAAAAAAATCGAAAGACGAAAGTGATCATAAATAAGAAAGAAGAATTAAAAGAGGAAGGATAAAGAAGAAGGAGAAGAAAAAATGAGATGAAGAAGAAGGAGGTGGTGGGAAAAGAATCAGAAGAAAGTGGAAATGAAAAATCAGAAGTAGGAAAAGAAGAAGAAGAATGAGGAAGAAAAGAAGTGGAGGTAAAAGGAGAAGAATAAGAAGGAAGGGCTGAAGAAGAATCGGAAGAAGTAGGTGATGATAAAGAAGAAGAAGGAGGAGGAAAAGAAGAAGAAGAAAAAGAAGAACGAGGAGAAGAAGGAAGTGCAAAAGAAGAATCAGAAAAAGTAGTCGAGGCTAGAGAAGAAGAATCAAAAGAAGAAAGTGATGATTAAGAAGAAGAAGAAGAAGAAGAAGAAAAAGTAGAAAATAAGAATTAGAAGACGAAAGTGATCGTAAAGACGGAAGAAAAAAGAATTAAAAGAGGAAGGATAAAGAAGAAAGAGGAGAAAAAAAGGCGATGATGAAGAATCAGAAGAGGAAGGAGGAAGAAGAAAATAAGAAGAAGTAGGTGATGATAAAGAAGAAGAAGGATGAGGAAAAGAAGAAGAAATAGAGGAACATGGAGAAAAAGAAAGTGTAAAAGAAGAATCAGATAAAGTAGGCTGGAAAAGAAGAATCAAAAGAAGAAAGTGATGATAAAGAAGAAGGAGGAAAAGAAGAGGAAGAACAAGAAAAAGAAGAAGAAGAAGAAGAAGAAGAAAAGGTAGAAAAGAAAAAGAAGGAGAAGAAGATGAAGGAAAAGGAGAAGACTCGCATACTCTCTTAGTTTCTTTCATTCTCTATTTCTCATTCTTGTTCCTCTTTTGAAATGCTGATCCAGCAGAACACGTTTCCATCAGCAGCTCTTCTATTCGGTCTCCCTCGATGATAATTTCCAAGATTCACCATCCCAAGACATTAGGCGACGCTCGCTGGGCACATTAAATTCAGAGTTATGATCCGTGGAGGAGATACTCGAGTGTCCCAACTCCAGCTGCGATAGAACTCCTCGCTTAATCGTTCCTACTCATCCAGTGCATAACTCACAAAGCATAGCCTACTCACTCAGTTCAGCTATGCGAGCTCTCTCAACAACTGCTACTTCGATCTAAATTCGACGTCCATTTTCAGCCGCCTTTCAAAATGGAGGAGGTTTTCAATTTGACCTGTTTATTAATGTTTGTACATCAATTACTCGACACTATTGAACCGATTTCGATATATTTTTTCAAACGAAAGAGCATCATTCATCGGTGATCCCAACCATGTTTCGCAAGGATCGGTTGATACTTAGCCCAATACCAAGGAAAAAGGAGCATTCATCGATGTGGAACATTCATTTCGAATACGCTAGTATTATACGTAACCGATCGTCTGGTATCAGTATCAAAAAAAGGCTAAATACTGTATCCTGGTATCAAAATATTTTCTGAAGAAAATAAAAAAATCTATTTAACAAAAATGGAAATGCGGTTTTTTTTTGTTTTGAATTTCATGGTTTAATTGTTGCGCCGTCCACTGCTGCACTCTTCCGGTCGAATGTGGAAGTAACCAGGCAGGTAGAGATTATGAATTACAATTTGTAACTAGTTTTGTTTGCGAGTTGGGTTCGGTAATGAATGAAAGAAGGCAGTTGCAAGTTGGTTTTGCTTCGATTGTGCATTGTTTGTTCAGTTTAAATTACTGAGTTCGTGGTCACTTATAATTCATTTTCATTTTCCCAAGTTGGGGAAAATTCGATCAAGATCGTTCTAGTTATTTGTATAATCACTTATGCTAAATTATTCACTCGGTGATCGTGAGTGTAAGCTGCAGCTATTTTTCGTGTTATTTTATGAGCGATTGTTAGCTCATGAGCTCAAAGTTGTATTCAAGTGCAAACTAGCAGTAATAATTAATGTAAGAAAGTCTTATTATTTGAAATATCATCCCGCATTTGTCGGAGAACATACAAGTATCTCACGGGAAATTCTACATCAGAATAGCACAGATATAGGAAGACAGCCAAGCAGGAGTTCGGACGACACATAGACTAATAGCTGAGTGTACCTGTCTCAATCCTATTACAAATTCCTATACCTCAGATCCATCCAAAAACCTGAGAATCAGTTAGTCTGAGCTTCGGCAGAACGCTAAAAGGGTGAGTGAATTTTTCAATTTGTTCTGTGTTTTCCGATGTAATTTATTTACTAATGAGATGCATAAAAATTCGTAAATTATTCAAGACATCTATACAGTCCATTGTTCTAAATTCTGGCGCTACCAAAATATTTTAGGAGTTTATGGGAAATTTTGCCACGACTTTAAAAGGTTACTTGTTTCAATTGAAAATTTTTTCAATTTAACGTAAATGTTTTACTTTGAGCTTTTTAGTACGGTGGGCATTTAATTTTTGAGTATCATTTCATTGAAGTCGGTTTCTATGTCTGTGTTTATAGTATCTATGTGATGTTGATAATTTCTTGTTTTCAACTACCTATATGCAAAATTTGTAAATTTGCACGAAGAAAGAAAGATAATCTAATCTAATCTTTTTTTGTTTTAAATTGTTTCATTTTCTGTAGATTACTTATTTGAGAATCCAGGCATGGAGTATAGAACCAGTTCGTTCAATAGTTATTACCAATATTAGCAATCAAGGAAAATTAAATATGGAGGATAAGAACAAACGAGGAATTAGGAAGATTGTTCGTGGAGACCAGTATTTTGTCTGTTGTGAAAAGTATGAGGCTGAGATGGGCTGGTAATGTGCACAGAATGCCGGAAGGGAGGGTGCCAAAAGTGGTGCTGGAAGGCAAACCCGGAGGAAGAAGACTACAAGGAAGACCAAGAAAGCGGTGGGTTGATGATGTGGAGGAGGATTTGCGAAGACTGGGTGTCAGAAGATGGAGAAGAGCAGCAGAATGTCGCGATGGATGGAAGGATGTGGTTGTGAAGGCTAAGGCTCTGCATGGGCTGTAGTGCCAATAATGATGATGATGAGGACTAATTATCACCAATACTAGAGCTATTCAAAAAGAAAGATCTGATTCCAAACATTTATTTCTTGCAAACTACAGAAGGTGTGGAAAACTTGATTCAACGTTAATAGAAAGAGGAAAGGTTGAAATTTTAAACTAAGTAGAAGTTTCATTCATGAATGCATTGGCACTCTTATTTATCTATTTAATAAGGAAGAATGTGTGTTTGTCAGTCTTGCGGATTTCACAAAAACGGCTTCGATTTGGAACTCTAAATTTGGCTTAAAGCTTTCTCTAAACACGTGCAATTGAGTGCGATTCAGTGACTTTTTATTTTCCTTCCAGCCTTCTCAAAATTAATGTTCAATTTTTAATCATGGGCACTATTACTGTTTTGAAATGTGTTTGGATGCGGAAAGCTCATAGCACAGCTGATACATGTTACGTGAATATGATACAAAAAAGCTTAAAGTCACAAGCCAAAGCAACACATTTGTTCCGTATCAATATTGCAGCTCTAATTTTCTTTTTGGAATAATTGTAATTCATTAGCGGTTGAAATCCATATATCACATGCTCAATTTTAATACCTCGTTGCAAAGCACAGGTGATCTACTTGTAAGTAATAAAATACCAACGATATTAAGGAACAATAGTTCGTTCCAATTATTATTTGGCACTAAATAAGTGGAAATTTTTCTGTTATAGTTTGTATTAAAGTATCAAAATTAATAGCTCAAGCTAATCTAGATTACCGGGATATACAGTACCTTCGTATTTTCTTTATCTAGGTAAATCCAATTCAATTTATACTACAGGGGTGCTTGCTCATGTTGTTGATTTTTGTGGGGTCCGAAACACAAAATGTTTATGACCATGGTGTCGTAGTCATTTTACTATTTTACTACAGTCAAACAACAGCGCCAATACGGTGATTGGGCCACTACCGTGTTTCGGAGGACACGTTTTAAGCCTGCCAGTCCCGGCTGCCTAAAACAGTCGTTAAGTCACGTCAGAGGCCCAGCCTGAACTTATTCAGGTGCGACCTGATAACTCTGACACCAGACCTGAGCCAGCCAGGCCACACGATATTATTATTATTATACCATACAGTTAATCTATTTGGGAAGATGAGTTTACAAATAAACTGCTTATTTTACTGATGATGTAAATTTTTAGTGTTTTTATTAGTAAACTACAATAATTCTAGAAACTTTGCAGCTCTACGCACCAGCATAGTTTTGTGGTTAGCTCTTTAGATTGGTGTATTATAGAGGAACTCAATACATACACTAAGTTGGCATGCTGCTCGGTAATTAGCAGCTGCAATATTGATTTTCAACTGATCAATTGCTTTGGGTTACGTCATATCGGTGTATCATCTATATTAGCACCATAATGACATAATTATCTTGTTGTGAGTTTCCTGCATCTAACACAGTTTACAAAAATGCTAAAATTAAAACATTATTTTTGAAAAGTTCTAATAGAAAATGAGAAGTCGGGCTTTGAGGTGTAATGAATCAAGTTTAGAAGAAGCTCTGTGCCAATTTTAGTGTTTTAAATCGTTGCCGTTTTTCTGAATTCCGTAAGACTTATATACATACTTATTATATATACATACATACCTTACTCTCTTTTATTCTAGATATGATATTGAATGTAGCATTTCAAATGATAATAGTATCACATTGAAATACAACAGCTTATTTACATTACAGAAATACTGCAGTTCCGTTATCTGGTACATTTCATGTGACCTTCGAAAACAGAGAATGGAAATCGAAAGTCAATTTCACAAATATCCCCTTATACTTCAATCCTGTCGAAGGGGGTTTTATGCGATGTTGTCACTCCCAGACCTGACTTTCCCATTTCCTGGCCTCAACCGGGAGATTTGCAGCTCATATGATGATGACTGGGAGATAAGCTACTGCTTCAACATTCAAAAGTGACAGAATCACATTGACTCAAACAGAATGCTATATGACCTTCCCTTTCTCTGATCATGAGGAGGTCAAATTGACAACGCTGTGGTTTGTCCAATGACGACAACATTTCTTTTTGTTGGTCACGGGTTCGATCGGTAGATATTTTTTTCATTTTTTAATTCTTGCTTGTATAATTCTCACAACAGCGACTGATCACAGTTTCTCAAAAACTACGGAAATGAATTGCAATGATTTTTAAATGTAGCTTTATTGAATTTCGTCAACACAACCTGCTTTATAAGCAGCATTAAAC
>OX418216.1:145722606-145864878 GCA_948455865.1 Conomelus anceps
AAAAGAAGAGAGAGGAAGGGTTGGAGGTGAAGAAGAAGAGGGAGGAGGAGAAGAAGGAGAAAAAGGAGGAGGAGGAGGATAAGAAGAAAAAGAAGGTGAAGAAGTGAAAGAAGAAGAAGAAGAAAGTGAAGAAGTGAAAGAGGATGAAGGTGAAGGAGTGTAAGAAGAAGAAGATAAAAATAACAGAAGGAGTAGAAGAAGAAAATAAAGAAGATGGTTGAGTACCAATCCGATTGAATGATTTTCCAATGTTTTCCTTTGTAGTTTCTTTTTGAGTAAAACTGAAAAAAAACGTGAAGAAGGATGAGTGGGTATTATGAAGGAAGAGACGATTAAGAAGAAGAAGAGAAATTGGAAGAAACAAGGAATTTCCGACTAGCACTAATAATTATGAATATTCCTGTTCGTTGCCAAACATTTATACAGACATTTCTGCGATTTCAGCTCGTTCAATAAATAATTGAAGACAACGTTGTCGTTGGTGGGGTGGGGGTGGGGGTTGGCTCAAGAGGGAATAGAAGGTTTTCTGGGCTGACTCTGTCAACTCAATTAACACACCCCATTAGTCTCTCAACTGTTTGCATTTCTACCCTATTGTATCTTCGCCATCATCCACAACCTATTTTCATCATTAAAAATTATCATCGTTTCCTCTTCATCTCATTCTTACTCCCTTTCCACTTATTCTCAATGGTTTCTTCTTCTTCTCTTCTTATTTATCTTCTTCTTCATCTTATCCGCCCTCTTCTCCTTTTTCCTATCTTCTTCTCCTCCCTCTCATTCTCTTCCCCCTTCTCCTTCATTTTCTTCTTCTATTTCTTCTTCGTCTCCTTCTCCCACTCCTTCTGATTATCTTTTTTCACTCCTCTTTCTCCTTCTACTCCTTCTCCTTTTTCACTTTCTTTCGCGTTCATATTCTCCTTCTCCATTTCATTTTCATCGCATTCTTACTCCCTTTCTACTTATTCTCAATGGTTTTCTTCTTCTTCTCCTCTTATTTATCTTCTTCTTCATCTTATCCGCCCTCTTCTCCTTTTTCCTATCTTCTTCTCCTCCCTCTCATTCTCTTCCCCCTTCTCCTTAATTTTCTTCTTCTATTTCTTCTTCGTCTCCTTCTCCCACTCCTTTTGATTATCTTTTTTCACTCCTCTTTCTCCTTCTACTCCTTCTTCTTTTTCACTTTCTTTCGCCTTCATATTCTCATTCTCCATTTCATTTTCTTTCTCCTTCTCACACTGCTTCTTTTTCTTCTTCTTCTTCTTCTCCTCCTCTTTCTTCTCCTTCTCGACTTCTTAATTCTCTTCCAACTTTGAAACTTTCTTCTTCTCCTGTCACAACATTTCAATCCATAATACTACAAATACATCGCATCGTTCCCTCTCTATTCCCTCTTCTTTTCTCTTTGTTTTTTCTTGTCCTCTTCCTCTTCTTGTTCTCCTCCCTCTTCTTTTCTTCCTTTTCCTTATCTTCCTCCATTTTTGTTTCCCTATTCTTATCCTACTCTTTCTCCTTCTCCTCCTTCTCATTCTCCTCCTTCTTTTTCTCCACATTCTCTTTGTTTATCTCCTTCTCCTTCTCCACTCCTTTTCCTTTTTTCCCTCGTCCTTCCCCTCCACCTACCCGCTCCACAACTCCTTTCTCCTCCTCATTGTTGTTGTTCTTCTTCTTCTCCTCCTCCTCCACCTCCTCCACCTCCTCCACCTCCTCCTCCTCCTCCTTCTCCTTCTTCTTCTTCTTCTTCTCCTTCTCCTTCTCCTTCTTCTTCTTCTTCTTCTTCTCCTCCTTCTTCTCCTCCTTCTCCTTCTCCTTCTTCTTCTTCTTCTTCGTCTTCGTCTTCGTCTTCGTCTTTGTCTTTGTCTTTGTCTTTGTCTTTGTCTTCTTCTTCTTCTTCTTCTTCTTTTTCTTCTTCTTCTTCTTCTTCTTCTTCCAAACTTCTTTTTCTCTTGTCACAACATTTCCTACCATAATAAATGGTTGTATTACCAAGTAAATGTATTACCAATACATCTCTGGTTGTTGAGTCAAGATTATTGACTTCTTGACTTCACTGTCTTATTCAGTTTACCTTACATTTTGGTCTGAGATTTGTCAACTATATAGAAATAACTAATAACTATAACTATGTAACTTATAAAATAGTATAATATATATTTTCTAAATCATGAGCTGATCATCTATTAGATTGTTCAATTCAGGTTTCAGTGAAGGAGCTGACAGAGCCTCATTTAAATAGTGCTGATATCCATCCAGGCGATATGTTTGCAAAGGAAGGTTCCGGACTCTTAAAACCTGGTATATTCATAGCTGTCTCTTTTGTCAGAGTAATATTCAGATATTCATCAATTTCGGACTTTGGAGTTCACAATAAGTATAGAAATAATTATGGTGGATAATAATTATGATGGACTGTTTACCATTTAGGTTAGTTGCGCCTGACTCAATTCAATTAGCAAAATTACTGATCTCTCAACTAATTTCTCAACTCAATCAATTACTAATTTCTCATAAGACAATAAATTTGTGCATTTCGTTTTTGGAACACTAGATGAAATAGAACCCTACTTATCTCTGAGCATTTGCACACATCATACACAGATACTGAATTGTAAAGGTTTCAAGAAAATTTCTGGGATAATCCCATATTACTGAATACATAACTCTTATTAAAACATTATATGTGACTTAACGCCCATTGGAACGGCGGCACAACAGTAACATGTTTTGCCTCGCAGTAGCCTCGTAAAAGTCACCTCAAACTTTTGAACTACAGTTGAGTTCAAAGTACTGACTTCTAATGTATATGAAAGTCCAATTTGGCACTCCCATATCATTCATTACAACTAACAAAATAACCAAATATTCTCATACCTTTTAAAGCGGAATGAAGTAACAGTTACATCCAATTGTGATATTTGAAGTACATTTCACTATAATATTTCAAGTATGGCTTTAGTATATGGCTATTACATTATTAGAAAAACGGACAAGGTTAATTTAACATTATAAGCTGTAAGATTTAGTTTCACTCTGAAACTAATTATTTTAAGTAGAAACCAAACAACTAAGGAGAGCTAGCCACCAAGCCAAAAACGTACTGAGAACGCCATCTTGGTCCTCAACGGACGCAGCCAAAGTTCCAATGCATTCCTTCAGAGCGCTCCACTGAGCCACTATTCGCTTCTCCTCCAATCATAGGGAGTTTAACAGAAACGTTAAGGCAATTAATTTTTATAAAGTCTCTGCCAATCAGAGTACAAAGCTCTGAGCGGGGAAATGGGTTCTCACGTTCACATAAAAAGAATATGGGCGACAACAAGTCGGTTTACATTAACAAAGATTAATACATTGCAAGTGAACTCGCAAACCAGAGACAAATTATTCACACATTAGCATCTTGAAATGTTATCATCAACACAGCAGTCAACATAGGCATAATAATAAAAAAATAAAAAATCAGCACACTGAAAAACAAAGCAAGAAGAGATACTAAATTGAAATCTTACCAGACTATCCCGATGTTGATGTCCTATGGAAAATAATCATGGTTTCTCGGTGCAAAGGAAGTTTCGAAAGTTCAAGCAGCAGAAATGCACTTTCTAAGAAGTGCGTAACAAGATTGGATCTTCAAAGAATAAAGAAATTCGAAGAGATCTTAAAAGTTAGAGCTATCAAACGAAATTATAAATCAGATGGAGAGTTCATCTTGGAAGGATGCAGTTTCCCTGTACAAGCTTTGAACTACAGACAGCTGGAAGGAGAGATGTTGAGAGACCTTGGAAAAGGTTGTCTTAAAATTGGGAAAAAGAATGACATACTTGAAAAAAGGCGTTTGTCAACACCTGTACAGGCAGTTATGCCTATATTGTGGATTTGAAATGAAATGAAATGAAAATATGCTTTATTAGGCGGAGTTGGGACTTTCAGGAAAAGGAGAAAAAATAGATCCTTGTAAGAGATCCACACAATAATTTAACTTATATCATGTATATATCGTATATCATATTTCTTGTATACAAGTATTCAAGTAAGATGACACGGTTTCATCGAAGCATCTCACAACAAATCTTGGATATGATTCAAACTCGATATTCATCCATTTTATTATCTAACCCAGAGCGAAGCTTATCTTATCATATTTATCCCTTCAACCGGAATGGTGAAGAGTTCTGCAATCATATTATTACTCTGTTACTATTGGCACAAACTGGGGGTATACTTGAAGTACTGACGTATGGAGTGGGTATTGAGAGCAATTGAATATCTAGTTCAATTTCGGAGCTCCAGTAGTGGATGATGCAGTGAAGGGTTGAGGAATAGGGGGAGGGTTTTGAAGGAAATGAAAAGGTTTGGGATGGGATCAGCTCTTCGATAGGAGGGGTTGATGGGATGATAAGGTTAGCCAGCATTGATCTAGCCTTACTGTCCAGTCCTTCAACAGCCATAGAAGCATGAATGTTTCATCAGAGTTCAATTTCTGCTCTAGAGCTGCTATGGTATATTGCATTACATTACGTTATGCTACATTACATTGCATTACATTACTTTGCGTTACGTTACAATTCCATTATGTAGCTTCATGCTAATTTACTTTATTAGATCGGATTGGATCTTTATTCATCCCATATGCTTGCATAAATACAATTGTTTACCAAACCGTGACATGTCAATAATAAAGATACAATAAATTCGTTAAAAACAATTAATAATAACTCTGAAAAGTTTCTTAATAGGATTGAAGCTACAGTATTTAAAGGAAGAAACAATTAAGAGTTGAACAGTCAAGTATTATAAAATCAAGATAAATTTTATGATTGAAATAGTTCTTCAACCTTGTATGGGCAGTTATTGATAAGATAAGAGTTCAATCTGCTCAAAAAACATCTATCAGTATTATGACACGTTTCATTTTTACGATTCATTATGCAATATAACATTAGGTGATGTTTCTTTACATTGTGTCACATTGCATTCATCATATCACATTGCAGGAAATCAATTAATTTGTCAAATAAATTTCCCAACATGTTGTAATTTATTATAAATAGCTAATTTCATTATTTTAGACCTTGTAGCAGATTCAATACTGATCGACTCTAATTATTTCTCAAGTAGATAATTATAATTTAATTCACTTGACACTATTGGTTTCCCCTTGTTTTGCAACATGATATATGGCAATGGGATTTTCTAATTGAACATGCGATGTATGGATTCAACCGCCAATGTCATTTCAATTTCAAAAACGGAATTAGGCGTGCTACGGAGCAAATGTGTTGCTTTGACTTGGAACTTTTTGGCATCATAGTGACATTATGTCACTACAGAGAGGGTATCAGCTGTTCTATGTGCTTCCTGCTTTTAAACACATTTTAAAACAGTAGTAGTGTTTATAAGTGAAATTTGAACAAAAATGGCAGGAAGAAAAATAAAAAATCGGGGGCTTTGAGGTGCACTGAAATAAGTTAACAGGAAGCTGTGTGCCAAATTTAGTATTCCAAATCGTTGCTGTCTTTGTGAAATTCGTAAGAATAACACACACACACGCTCGCGCGCACACACTATATCAAATCAAAATCAATTTATTTTCCTTAAAAACAAAATACAGATAATACAAAATATTCATTTTTATATAAATATGGAAATTACACTGCAAGGTCGGGGACCAGTGCGCAGTGTAAGTGTGTTGTTTTTTTATTATTTAGAAAAATTGAGTCTTTAGTAAAAATTAAGGAGTCAATACAAGTTTTTAAGTACAGTACCGTGTTAGCTATAATGAAAAATTTTGAAACAAGCTTCAAATAAAAAATCTGAAAAACTGGAGAAAAACGCTATTGTGAATAATCATGACTATAGCAACATAATACTTGTGCAATACAACTATATCTAAAACCATTAATACAATTGTGACAATAGATCTCTTATACCATCCAGAACATAATCTCCTGAAACCTCCACATTCAAGCACTCACTCAGAAAAGGAGTTCAGCGATATCAGACTCCTTGATCCATTTTTCCATCTCAATAATGAGATTCTTATTAATGTTCGTGATTATGAAGTGAAGAGGGATGAAACTTACTAATCTGGAAGAAGTGTACACGAACTGTCTCCTACAGACATTCAGATTTATTCTGGAGGATTGAAATGTTATGCTAGATGGTCTAAGGTTATAAATTGAGTGCCGAAAATTATACATATCTTTATTTTTGTTTATGTTAAGTAATAAACGTTTTATGTAGAGTTGCCTCACGGTTAAAACATTGAATTCTATGAACAGATTACGTGTAAAATAAAGTCTAGGCTTGCCTAATATTGTTTTTATCAAATGCTTCTGATTATGAATCATTTATTCAAGTGACAGTTCACCGCACCGCCCCATGCCATTAGTATGGACTGTGCATAGGCGAAATAAATCATTCTTGTTAATCTAGAATTTTTCAATCTATTAAGGTTAAAAAATTTATAAATGAGGTATTTCATACGGTTACACATGTGATCAATAAGTATATTATATGTATGTTATATGTATATGTATATAGAACCTTCTATTTTCTTACCCTGACCTGTTCAAAATTTTAAGAGGCATTGATATTTTTTAATATGTAATACTTTTATTATTTAATATCTATTACTCTCATTTATTCATTCTTCTTGTTATTTGTCATTAGCTTCTTATTCAAAAATACTAATATCATATAATATTAATAATAATAATATAATAATTATTATGTTTTCAACTGACATGTTTTTTTCTGTTGCAGGTAAGTGAATCTGCACCTGTACTAGTCTAGATATTCCTGGGATAACCGTAAGTTACAAGATGTCATTTCTCTCAAAAAGTACAATTTTTTTATTGTGTATTAATAATAATAGTCGTATGACTTTAATTGTGGGGAGACCCTCACGGGTAGTTCCACCTCGCCGTTTGAGCCAAGTTATGGGGAACATGGTGGTCCTAAATTTTTAGATTTCAAACCAATATTTACGTGTTCAGATATTTTTTTACGTGCTATATCCAACACAGTGTCCACTAAATCAGTTACCAATCTTCTGCTGGAATATGAGGATCTGTTGAACTACACAACGGTTCATCGGATTTTTGCTCGTATAAAAATCGTACCGGCTAGAAGAGTTATACATTTTTAATTTAAATTGAATTGGGAT
Source organism: Conomelus anceps (assembly GCA_948455865.1). Classification (NCBI taxonomy): domain Eukaryota; kingdom Metazoa; phylum Arthropoda; class Insecta; order Hemiptera; family Delphacidae; genus Conomelus; species Conomelus anceps. Next base: position 145,729,769 of record OX418216.1, read on the forward strand.
GATGGGATGATCCGTTACCCTCTCTCTTATTATATAGATAACATTAAATTATGATATTCGGAAAAATTATGAGAAAAAGAGAGAATGTTCAGGTAATTAGGTTCATGTAAATTTGCAAAGTGTAGCCTATAGAATGGGTAATTAGAAAGTACAATAATTATGAAAATGCCATTCATAATAGACTAAGATTATACAGAGTGTTTCGAGAATGGCGGTACAAATGTTGGGAGCTAGTTGTTGAATTTGATGCCCTATAACTATAAATAGATTTGTACTGATTTCAACAATATTAAATTTAGCATCTTTACTTCAAATTATCTTCGTTATTTTACTTTTAATAATCTTTTGAATGTTATGTTTGTGTTTGAGTTTCAACTCAATCGATTATATCAAGAGTTTTGTTATCAACTTCGCAATGTAAAGAGGCTTATTGAGAAAATATAAGACAGGATAAGTTCCTTCCGAGGATCCTAAGGATAGAAATTTCTTAGAAAAAAAAATAATTGAAAAATCTCACTTAATTGGATAAGACAGCTGCTGTGACTAAACTTAGACGGACTCAGATTGGTTTGAATATTGGTTAAATACCGATTGGGGCACAGGAAGTTCATCCCATGCATTACTTCCGCCATTTGATCTCAGGGTTGCGTCATTTTTAAACACCCGTTATAGTGCTGAGAATAAGAATGATGGTTTTATCGGTAAATGTAATGTAACACTAACCACCGTAATGTGAATCTAAGAGCTGCAATTGCTTGAAATGATGATGTTTTGACAAAGATAGTTTATTATTGAAAACACTTAGACAGGAGTGGTATAGAGTGGATATGTGAGAATGTGGAGCAGTGAGAGAAAGGGAAGAAGGTGAAATATGAAATAAGGCGAGGAAGAGAGATTGGAAACAAGACAACATCTGCGCCTGGATCTACCTCTATTATAAACCATAACACTAGTTGAGAGCATAAGACTATCCCCTTTCCCATATGCGAGGAATTCAAGGTACTTCCTGTATATAATACACAACTAGATCCACCTCTTTATTAAATTCCCATCTCTCGCCATTATTCAGCCGGCTATATTACGTTATTAATTACACAGCAAGCCGCTAGGGTGTGCTAGCTGTGTACAGGAATCCCACCCCACACCTCATCGTTCCACCTAAATCCCACACTCCTGTAATTCGCCCAGATAAGCAAAGCCAGCATCCTCGACCCTCGACACCGAATGTCGATTAACTTTGAATCGATAATCGAAACCCCGCACACCTCAAACCCGCATTGACGGCTGTTCTGCTTCATAAAGCCCCATGCACCACAAACTATTAAGCTCATAATTCTGGAGCAAGTTATTTCTTGCAGTTCGGAACAACTATATTATTCATGTTATTATTGTACACGGAATCTTTTTCATAGATTACATCTTGGAGACTTTGATTAAGACAAATCAGATCAACAATCATATGCATACAGTATTACCAATCTTATATTCTAGTTTATTGCTATCAATTAATTGAGTTGAGGCTTCATTAGTTTAGTTGAGGCTTAATTTTTATGTAAATCGAACAGAGGTGTTGGCGATTGTAGCCAATAGTTACTTCCCTACAGTTACCCAAGAAAGTGGCTATTTAAGCACTTATTGTTGTACGCAAAACAGCTGTTTCCTACACTATTTTACTTTACTGCAATCCAGCTGACCTCGCCGCACTCATTTTACTCTACCGCACTCCAGGCGTGCCAACTGTACAAAAAATGTCATGTGTAGCTCGTGCTGAAAGTATCTTTGCTGTACTTGAGAAACTATTCCGCGCTCTCCTTCAAATAGTTTAGGGCCCAGAAAAATTAGTTTTCCAACAGTTATCTAAGGGAGCAGCTAGCAGTTGCACAAATACCTATTTTCTGGACCCTAATTTTCTTGGGCCCCATATAGAGTGGACATTCCTGTCAAACATCGGAACTGACATTCAGGCATCGATTAACAGCTAATCTATGCCCTCATTATAGTATGCAAAACATTTTATTCCTGCAGTCTTTTACTTTGCCGCACTCATTTTACTTTGCTGCACTCCAGGTTTGCTAACTGTAAGAAAATTGTAATGTGGAACTCGTGCTGAATGTATCTTTGCTGCTCTCGAGAACTATTTCATACTCCCCTTCAGCTTGTGCGTATTGCATTTTTCTTGTACAGCAAAGAGCTATTTTGTGCACTAGTTTCACAAATATATATTTTCTGGGCTCTAAACACTTTTTGGGGCCCCATATAGAATGGACATTCCTGTCAAGCATCGGAACTGCCATTTAAGCAGCGTTCACACCTACGCGATACGATAGGTGATGCGATGTGGCTAATAACAAACATTTTTATAAGAGGCATACATTTATTAGATAAACATACATCAAGATACAAAACAAACGTTTTTATTTCACAGTTCTGGGCGCCATTCTTAGACTCTCTATACACTATACATTGGAATCATACAATTTTCAGAAAAATCCCCAAATTCGTTCTTCTTCACTTGATTTTTCAACTTCATGTGGACACATAATTAAATGCGGATCTTAAAATAAGTCAGGTTAGGTTAGGTTATAAATAGATCTTAAAATAAGTGCTCCCACATTTAAACTGCTATAGTGGTGTGCTATTCATATTTTAACTTCACTATAACCGTATAGTAAGAGAGCTTGAGCAAATTCGCCAACTTTGACATGTAATTTATCTGGCAAGCTGCGCGATTCAATTCGTTCTAGAATTCTAGATATGTAAAAATCCTTCTTCTTTTTCTTCTTCTTCTTTTCTTTCTACTTGCTTTCGAGGATTAGGCAGTTACCTGTTGCCTGCTCCGACTCACAATAGCCTAAATATCTTTTGAATCTGTACTACACGATAATGCAAAATGAAGCCTTACTGCCATCTCTAGAAAGGCAAGAATGTGTAATAATCTATCATCAAATTAAAGCCAATAGCCTCTTTTATTAACCCTACTTTTTTGTTCCACTACGATCCATTTCTTCTTCTTCTTCTTCTTCTTCTTCTTCTTTTCTCCTCTTTCTCCTTCTCCTTTTTCTTGATATTTTTCATCTTCTCGTTTTAATTCACTATTTAATTTTTTTTCTCACTCTCCTTTTTGTTCTTTTCCACCACCTCCATCTCATACATCTCCTTCATTTTCGTCTCCATCTCATTCTTCTTCTTCATCTTTTTTTTCTGTTTTTCTCCCCCTTAATCTTCTTCCTCACCTCCTTAAATCTCTGAAAACGGATCTCAAAGATTCGAAAGCGCTCGGCCTACAGAGTAAGTAAATTTTACTTATTCTTAATGAATATTTGACTGCAAGTCGTTAAATTCACATAACAGTTAATATTAACAACGCAGTTCGTCATGGAACAAGAAATCCAGGAATCTCCTTACATCACATAGGGCTGTATTTATGAACGTGGCTTCTGAACGTCCTAGAGAGGCTCTATTACATTGAACGTGGTCACAAGCTAACCCAAAATTAAGTCATTCATAAGACAGTATATCAGATACTAACAAGCATAAAATAACATGGATGAAAAGATAAAGATACTGACCTGCATGTAGATTTACAGTTACGGTTACATAATTATTACCAAGTCGCCAATATCTTTTTAATAATTATTTTCTGTTTTCGAATTGGAAAAGTAATAGAATTTTGATGCAGTGTAGTGAGCGCAAAGAAGGACAATTTATATTGGATTATTTAGCCTCCCGGATACCAGTTAGTATTAATAAAGTTTTAAATACCTCCGATCAATAATAGAGGTTTAATACCCGAACCGGCGATGATAAAACAACATCTTTAACCACCTGAAGATGACCCCATGGAAGGGTTGAAACCGGTAGTGAACAAATAATTATTGGATACCAAAACGCTGGTACTTAAACCTTTATTAATGAGAATTTATAGGTTATTATAGAAGTCTATGTAAAGATGGTAAATATAGTTTCAAATTACAGTGAATGAAATTGCAATGATGCAAAAATTGAATATTATGATTTTATTTTATTTTGATGAGCCGATGCTATACTAAAAAATGAAGCCAAAATATGATACAACCCAACAATCTAAGAACGGCTTCAAGACCTATCTTGGGTAAGAACGGATTTGAGATACCGATTTTAAGAACGACTTCACTTTTGAGAAGATCTTCAAGTAAGGTTCATAAATACAAAGCGAAGTGATAGCCGTGAGCCGTAGCAGGTATCTGTTCAATCAGAGAGATAAGCTGCGTTCTCGTAGGTCCCGTTTGTAACGGTTACCGATTAGATTGGCCAGCAAAATAGACACTGTTCTCTGCTGTAAAATCACTTACCGGTGGTTCGGAACCCACCTAAAAGCGAAGTGATAGCCGTGAGCCGTAGCAGGTATCTGTTCAATCAGAGAGATAAGCTGCGTTCTCGTAGGTCCCGTTTGTAACGGTTACCGATTAGATTGGCCAGCAAAATAGACACTGTTCTCTGCTGTAAAATCACTTACCGGTGGTTCGGAACCCACCTAAAAGCGAAGTGATAGCCGTGAGCCGTAGCAGGTATCTGTTCAATCAGAGAGATAAGCTGCGTTCTCGTAGGTCCCGTTTGTAACGGTTACCGATTAGATTGGCCAGCAAAATAGACACTGGTCTCTGCTGTAAAATCACTTACCGGTGGTTCGGAACCCACCTAAAACTGTGGGTCCAACTCATCAATCACCATCATCCAACTCATTATCCACGCACAGGTCTCAGACCTATGTGGGCTTCATCCTCAAAAAAATACAAACTTAAGTTGAAGCATAGCTTATATGGGTGAGTTGACAAGCTGAAATGTGAGGTTATAAGTCGACCCAGTTGTCCCTAAAACATTTATGTAGTTTAAATTTGTATATTGGTGTAAATTTAAGTTGTTTAAAGTAAATTATGAATGTTAAATTATTTATCAGGAGTCGACATTGTTGAGGGAGCTGGGTTGGCCTTCATTGTTAAAGCTACTCGCTGGCTTGTCACGTCATGTACCTGTAAGTGTAAGTAATACTTACTGCCGCTAAGTATGACTTATCCAAGTCGTTATTTGGTAAGAAACATTCATAAATAGAGCGCTCCTCCAAAGTACGTGCCTTACTCTCCAGCATTAGAGTTTCGTCGACGGATAATGGAAACAAGCTGTTTATCATACATAATTAGTAAGTGATAGTAGAATTACAAGTTTGGAGAACCCTTGATTAAGGAAATGTTTATTCGCAGTAATGAAACTCATTCCCACAAGTCCAACTTTGAAAATGCAATTCGAAACAATGAAAAACAACGCCAGGCTCTCGATTTAAGCAATTAGTGTTGTCTATCCTTGGTTTACACAGAGTTTCAAAACAATAGCAAAATAGCTTGATACCTTCATTCTAGTGTAATTATTATGAAATTATTATGTAATTTTGAAAGTCACATACCTCCAAAGCAACTATGGAGTTTAATCATAATATATAATGAATAAAGCTACTTGATTCTATCGGTTCATGAAAGAGAAGAAGAGGAAGGAGGAGGAGGAGGAGGAGGAGGAGGGACAAAGAAGAAGGAGAAGGAAAAAAAGGAGAAGAAAAGGGAGAAGAGAAGAGAAGAAAATGGTGACGATGAAACAGGAGAAGAAAAAGAGGAAGAAAGAGAAGGAAAAAGAAGATGATGAAGATAAAGAATAAGTAGAAGAAAAGAGAAGAAAGAAGAAAATGGTGACGATGAAAAAGAAGAAGGAGAAGACGAAGAAAAAAAGAAAAAAGGAGAAGATGATGAAGAAGTAGAAGAAAAGAGAAGAAAATGACGAAGATGATGAGAATAACGATGAAGATGAAAAAGAAGACAAAGAAAAAGATAGAGGAGAAGAAGAAGAAAATGAAGTGAGAGAAATAAAAGAAGAAGGAAAAGAGCAAGAAGAAGGAGAAGAAGAAGATGATGATGATGATGATGATGATGATGATGATGAAGAAGTAGAAGAAGTAGAAAAAAGGAGTGGAATGGATTTGAAGAAGATGGTGAAGTTAAAAAAGAATAAAAAGAAAAAGATAAAGGTAAAGTAGAAGAAGAAGAAGAAGAAGAAGAAGAAGAAAATTAAGTGAGGATAATAAAAGGAAGAAGTATGAAAATTTTGAAAAAAAAGATGAGAATAGAAAAATAAAATAGAGAAGAAAAACAAAAAGAAGAAGACGAAATAAGAAAACCGCGAGGAGACGCAAAAGAATAGTGATAGGGAATAATAAGAAGGGGCAGGACTATTATTAATTTATTATTTGTGCATCTAGGGACTAAAGTGCAACTTTTTTCCCTGAGGGGAACTGATGTCGCCCGATAGCGTAGCTTAGGGTGATAATTTCCCTGAGGGAGAAAAAATACGTGATGCAAACAAAATTTTTCCTCCACCTACACCAATAACTATAACAATGTGTTATTTTTCTGTGCAGACACTCAGTCGTCTGTCTCGAGGAGCGCTCTCGTAGAGATGACGTTCGATCTCACAATCGAAATACAGCTACTTCTTTTCCTATATCGAAATAATCTTCAGATCGGGATGCAGCTCTCTTAAATTTTCCTCGACAGTGTTACCATATTCCTTTCTTTTCAATCGCGGCGTAGTCAGATTTCTTCCTATGTTATTCTAATGGGTATACTTTTACTCCTTAAGGACTAAAAGTAATTACTTTTACTCCCTAGGGTGAAAAAATAATTAAATTTACTCCCTAGGGAGAAAAAGTAAGTAGGCTAGTTCTAAGGGGTATGAAGTAATACTTTGGTATTCTGTTCTAGGGATTAAAATGCGACTTTAGATAGTAGGTGGAGGAAAATATAATTTGTGGATAGGCTATTACCATGGCCTCCTCTAACAAGGCCGCGGCGAGGGAAATGTGGCAACGCCGCAGTCCCGGCCTATCGAGCCAGTCGCTGTAGCACTAGTTCATATGGAGCTTCCATATGAAGTACTAATGTTTAAACGCTTGTTAGGATAGATTTTCAGTGGATTTGACTACTGCAATAATGCCAGACAGGTGAATTGCTCCACGGTGTAGCAGCAATTACCAAAGTGCGGTAAAAATAGAGGGCTAAGTCCAAGTGTGTGGTTTTCCAAAAGATGAAAAGCGCCGTAGTGAGTGGATACGTACTACACCTCATTCCAATTGGACTCTTCCCCAATGTGCGTACCTTTGTATAGAACACTTTTATGAAATCGAATTAATTTGGATAGATAACTTTAGAAACAGCAATGGTAAATTGTGTCAATTCAAACAAGATAAACCTTTCTTAAGTCCTAGCGCTATTCCAAAACTATTTCCCAACTTGCCTGCATATCTAAGCAAAAACGCTTCAACTCTAAAACGTACTGATCCTGAAAAACGAAGACAAGATCAAGACAGAAGATCAAAGAATAAAGAAGAGGAAGCAGTTAAACGACAAGAGGAGGAAGATAACATCAAGGATTTTACTTCTTTTTTCAAGCCTTAAAACTCAAATTAAAGGTACAAGTTGTTTCTCTTTCAAAACTGAAACTAGCTGTCTAGTGTACAAATTAGATACAAGTAAGGTCCCAAAAGTAAATTTTAGCATAAGGATTAGTAATGATTTGAGTGTCAAAACCCATATTAATAGTGGAATAATCCCTAGTAGCACACTTGTTCATGAAGAGAGTGATAATCCGATTCTTCATGAAAGTAAATTGTGCAAATGGAGTCAATTATTAACTTTAATAAATTTCTGTAAATGTTACAAAAAATCACATAAACAAATAAACAGCATTGTATGTAAATTAAGTAATAAATTTTAATCACATTATCTGGAGTGCACTTGCCCCTTTGTCAGCTGACAAAGCGTCTTTTAAAGGACGAAAGTGTAGCCTACTCATCCTGATATTGTAATAAAATTATTATTTAATTACAGTGCCAGCTTTATGGAAACATTTTAAATAGAGTGATTTTACATATTGTACAATATTTCCACAGACTGTTAATGGAATCATGAGCATGCGTGACATGAGCAGAATAAGCTCTATGTGAAAAATATTTTACAATATGCAAAAATTGTCCAATGCTACGTTTTAGTAATAAAACATTATGTTACTGATTAAGAATGTTACAATAATGTTAATTTTTAACAATTTCAAAACATATACTGTCTTTCTGCAATGTTACTAAATCTTATTAAACATTACTGGTCATGATTTGATGTAGTTCCATATCACTTTTTCTGTTGATATTTAAACATAAATAATTATTGAAAATAAACTTCCATAGTGTTTTAAACACTTACTTATTCGTGTGATGGCCATATCGCATTGTTAGAATGCTTCCTCAGACACGGCTGGAGGCATTTTCCTATGGTTAGGCCGTGCTTAATTAGTAAGTGTGGTATTTAGTAGTAAAGTTTATTTTAAATAATTATTTATGTTCATGTTATGTGAATATGTAACGTTACTGGACCGTTTTACGTAACATTACAAGATTGTTTCAAGTAACATCATGTTTATGTTATGTAACATGACGTTTATGCTACTATGAAACGTCACCTTACCCGATTATTAGACCGTCTAACAACGTTAATATTATGTAAATATGTAATGTTACAAGGTATCATTGTTACGATATTGTAATGTTTAGCCTACGTGCAGTATGGGCAGAAAGAATTTATAATGCAGTGCTTCACATATTCCTTTCCTTAGGAATTAAAACAAATCGGGATGATCATATATATAGAAATTGTTGAGAAGTGTAATGTTTACATGCATTTGAAGAGTTTGTGGAGAGTGTGGCGAGTAGGCCGGTGAGTGGAGGGGATTGCGGAGTTGCCACATCGTTGGCCGCGGCCTTGTTAGAGGAGGCCATGCTATTACACATTCTAGAAATTCAATTTCAATTGAATCGTGCAGCATACTAGCCAATACTGAAAAAAACTATTGAGTTTTCTAGATTGAAAACAATGGGAATTTCTTGTAGGGTCTTTTTGGGTGGTGGGAAACAAAGGTGAATTTTGAAAACTTTTTGTTTTGACGTTTGATGATAAACTGTGAGAGACTATCAAGGGGGTGTTTTTCAAAGAAAGGGTTGCTTTCCTGGGAAGGTTGGAAATCTGACATCGACGCTTCCTTATTCCGAACACGTACAAGGAATTTATTTTCGCAATTCTCATATTTTCTGCTTTTCTTATCTCTCTCGTACCGAAAGGTCGACCTCTAGATTTTCCTGCCATCAATTTAGTACGGTCTTTTTGATCCCCAACTTTTTCCTTTGCTATTCCTTCCTTATTTTTCCTTCTACCCTTTTTCTGTCTCCTTCATCCTTTCTTTATCATCTCCTTTATCACTGTTCCTTCATTTCCTCTCCTTTAATCATTAATCCCTTCTTGAACCCTCGTACGTCAAGTGATGAGTTTTATCACTGAACTTGATCATTCATTTTTCCACTACTCTTTATCATCAAACATTTTTCTATTTCCTCAATCCTCTTGTTGATCATTTTTTCCAAATCTCTCCTTCATTCTTCCTCCATCTCTTCTTAAATCGCTGATTCATGAATTAGCCATTCATGAATTTTTTTGCTATTCTATTTACAACTTTCCTTCAAACCTTGATCTTTTTATCTTAATTTCCTCTTCATCCTCTTTTTTTTTTTTTTTTTTTGAGGATGAATCCCACATAGGTCTGAGACGGTAATGAGTTGGATGATGATGATTTATGAGTTGGACCTACAGTTTTAGGTGGGTTCCGAACCACCGGGAAGTGATTTTCAGCAGAGAACAGTGTCTTTTTTGCTGGCCAATCTAATCGGTCACCGTTACAAACAGGACCTACGAGAACGCAGCTTATCTCTATCTGATTGAACAGATACCTGCTACGGCTCGCGGCTATCACTTCTTTATCACTTCTCCTTCATTTTCCCTCCATTCGTCATCTATATCCTCTTGAAATCTGCACTCGTGAATCTTTGAATGTTTCCACTAAATTTAATCTCTGTATTTTCCTCTACCATTTTCTTCCCATGAACCGTTTTCGTTTCCCCTCTTCATTCATCCTCTTCTTTATCACCCCTTATACATTACTCCCCCATCTAGACTTTGAAGTGGTTCAAAATCTCTGCTTCCTAACCCAGTAAAATCAGTAATACTCCTAGAGTTCTCCGTCAGGCCGGGTAACAAAATAACTCAGGAGGAACTAAATTTTTTTCAATAAAACACGTTTTTTCAAGTTTGAAGTGGATAAACTACAAATTTTCAGTTCCACAATAAACTTGTAGTTTTTCTGACAAAACTTGCAGAAAATCTAATTCTGAACAGAAATTGTTGAGGAATAGCAAAACACACTCAAATTTCAAAGAATCGACTATGTTAATCAACATACTAATTTAGCACAGCTAGCCATTTCTAAGTGCTTTGATTAAAATTCCAATTCTAACTCTATATTTTTAAGACATTGGGATATGTTTTACACGTTAGTGTTATTAGACATTATTTCTTTCGAGTTTTATCGAATTTTCCACATTTTTTTTGGACAAATCTGCATGTTATTTATTTCAAGTTATTTTATGATTTATTATTATATTTCATGTTTATTATTGTGTTTCATTGTTTTTTTTTCGTAGGCTATATTTTTGTTTGTGATTTGAAGTTGAGAATAAATTGGATTTGCTTAATCAACCAAGTTTATCCACTTCAGACTTGGAGAAACTTGTTTCCTCGTCGTTTTTATTCAATATTCCATCAATTTTTAATGTAATTATTATAGACTTCGCATTTTATTTAATTTTTCAGCCTATTTTAAATGGAATCTTAAATTGCGATTGAAATTAAGGCACGACAAATTTCTGATTGAGTGAATTGATTGTGCGAGCTGCTAACTTCCGCCATCTTCAACTCTCTAATAAATCATTTCCAGACCAATGTTTGATTTTTCCCAAAATTTTAGTGAGATCAACAAGCCCACGAATCTATCGAATTATACTCTAATCTAATTATTGGCAACTCTATGCGCAACAATCTTTATTCAATTCCGTTCAATTCTTTATTTACCTAAATACGCATTACATAGCATGAAGAATTAGCTTAAAACTAGTTTTAAAAAATGTACTTTCAAATAATAAAAAGAAAGAGTAACTTTGCACCACCAGCATTATATAATCTATTTATTTTTTAACATGAAAATAAAAATGGGTTTCTCTAAAAATAACCAATAGAAACAAAATATATGCTATCTCACAAACAATAAAAACTAAGTGTGTGCTACCTAAGTTCAAATTGAACAAATGATAGTGTTAAATCTAATGTACAAAAATATTTACTTCTAATCTACTCCGTTGAGTGTTTTTTCGAAAACTTGTAGCATTTATCCAAAGATATATTAATTATCAATTTACTACGCATGTAAATCAGTAGTCTTCTGATAAAAGTTGGTTTAGTTTGATAAATAATAAATTTCTCTGTGGTATTTGGCCTAAGATTATATACATATTTATTCAATTCAAGAAATCTCTTATGTTTTTTAAATATTGAAATGAGGTATTTACATAAACTTGTTTAACTGTTGAAACATCGTGATGGGTCGTGGGTCGTCTGACGATGCTCTAGACAACAGAGCGAAACGGTCGTCATGCCATAACGTGAGTTAATTTCCATTTAAAAGTGTTTTTTAAGTTTATATGTTAAAACATCCTTATCTCTTAGGATTGAGCCTTGGTTTATTCTAAATAGTTTTGATTTTTTTTTCCACGATAAAAAGATTGTTCATGTGTACATAAAATTCTCCACCCCATATTACTATTCCATGTTGTAGAACTGATTGTACTATGGCATGATATGCAGTTTATAATACAGTGATAGTACTGGAGGTACGCTTTTACGAGGCACACTCTAAGCCAGATAGATGTGAATCTGTACAGTGGATTTTGTTCCATTCCAATGGAGTATTATAAAATTTCAAAGTTTCGAAATGCATATCATAGCAGAGGCATGCAGTGTGATGCAGTTTTGAACGCAGAATGGAGAAATCATTTTGAAACAGGGAAGCTGTATTCTAAAAATTCAGGATTAATTAGCAAAGATTCAGTCCCAATGCATATTTAATGTAGTGAAGTACGTGTGGTGTGAAATAATGCCGTTAGGCTAACGTGATTGCAGACTCAAACAAGAGTGTCAGTAATTAGTGAACATGTAAGTGCATGACTCAAACATCTAGAGTGCTCGTAGCATGAGTGCAATCGAACATCAAAGAGAACAATACGAAATGAGTGTGTCATAGAGGAAGACCGGTAATTGCATTCGAGCGGATATTGTATTGATGTAGTATGACAGAGTATTGATGCTGTGGTGATTATGAAAGGCATTTGAGAACCTGAAACTCGTAAGTGCTTAATGAATTAGTAGAGCACGCAATAACTGATAATTCAGAGAGTATTCCGGAACAGAAAGTCATTAAATATGATAGGCATTCTCGTATTGTATGATTACCGTTCAAGTGATAATAGAGCTTATAACCTCATGTCATAGCAGCTGGTCACCCTTCCAAGCGAAGTCCAGAACGAATGTGACTGAGAATCACGACCGCCTTGACATCGCACTTAGTGATCAGCCAATCATTCCCTTCTATAAAGACATAAAATACCACGCAAAATGTCAGAGATTAATTACCTTTAGGAGATTTGAACGTTTACTGTCACCAAGAAATAACAAAAAAATTATACAGAATTTTTTTTGAAGATGAAATGAACATAGGGAAGTGATAGCCGCGAGCCGTAGCAGGTATCTGTTCAATCAGATAGAGATAAGCTGCGTTCTCGTAGGTCCTGTTTGTAACGGTGACCGATTAGATTGGCCAGCAAAAAAGACACTGTTCTCTGCTGTAAAATCACTTTCCGGTGGTTCGGAACCCACCTAAAACTGTAGTACCAACTCTTCAATCACCATCATCCTACTCATTAACCACGCACAGGTCTCAGACCTATATGGGCTTCATCCGCACATTGAGACCTGCACGTGAGTAATGAACTGGATGACGATGGTTGATGAGTTTAACCTACAATTTTAGGTGGGCTCAGAACCACCGGGAACTGATTTTACAGTATATTCTTCTTTGCTGGCCAACCCAATTAGTCACCCTTACAAAGAGGGCCCAAGAGTTCGTGTAGCTTATCTTTATCTGATTGAACAGATACCTGCTACCACTTCCTCACCGTGATAGGGTGCTTTAAGATAAGGAATTATTTGGAGTTATGTGAACTACGTAAATATCCAATATGAATACTACTGACGCTGTACCAACCATTCTCATAAAAATGACATGAGATACTATAGTTTCAACAGTCATATCAAATCAGATCTCAATAATTTGAATCTATTTAAATAATAATAAGCGTATGACTTTAATTGGTTGGGATACCTTCAGGGGTAGTTTCACCACGCCGTTTGAGCAATGTTTAAACGACAAACAGTTGCTTTTTACAGCTTACCATGGGCTCTTACTGTCACATATTAGGTGACATTTTAGTGTAGGGTAATTCATCAAAACAAAACCTTGATAATGTGTTTAAGATCCAAAAGAAAGCTGTTAGGTGTATAGAAAGAGTAAATAGATTAGATTCATGTAGGCTGTTGTTCAAGATACTTGGTCTCTTAACTGTACCCTGCTTATATGTGGATGAAGGTACTCTATATGCCAAAAGTTATATAAACCAAAATCTTGACGTATATGATTATATTACAAGAAGCCGAGGAGATCATCACTGGTGCGTTACAGTAGTAGCTTATTCATACAAAAACCTAGTTATATTGGTAGGGAACTCTAATACCGCAGTTTTTGAAGAGTCTTGAAAATATAGAAATATTTAAAAAACATCTAGTTGATGAAGCTTTATATAGTGTACAAGAGTTTCTTTCACATCAAAATTAAGTATCACCTATGGAATTAAATTGAGAGATACATACAAGAAATATATGAGGTGGAAAAAAGAAAAAAAGGGTGCATTGAGAAAAATAGAGAGTAAGAATCAGAGAGAGAGAGAGAGAGAGAGAGAGAGAGAGAGAGAGATAGAGAGAGAGAGTGAGAGAGTGAGAGAGAGGGTAGGCGAGAGAGTGACTGATAGATAGAGCGAGACGAAAATGAGTAAGAGTGAGAGAGAGTGTGTATGAGTGTGTGTAAGAGAAAGTTGCAGTCCTACCAAATGCACGAGTCGAGTTTCTTGATGGCAGACGCCATTAATTAAATGGTTTTTGTCAAGCTATGTTCTTTGGATTACTCGAGAAGATTTACAACGAGCCTGTGTGTGTGTAGAGTGTAGCATTTACGCACGCACATTCAGGCGCAAGCACCACAAGTCACTCCTTCAGTAAAGCGCTGGATGTGAATTAGGTTCAGCTGTGGCTTTGGCGACGCTGTGCTGTGCTGTGCTGCGTGGCTTGGCTGGATGATTTAACACCAGCTGAAAATCAAGTGAGACGTTGTGACGAAGAGAGGGATGAGGAGGAAGAAGAGGAGTGGCGAAAGTTGTTGGTAACGTCTGAATTTGAGTTGTCATGTTGCAGGCTGCAGAAGGGGGAGGAGGAGGAACTAGTGTTGGAGGATGAACAGGAGGAGGAGAAGAAAAACAGGTAGGAAAAGAAGAGGTAGCAGAAGCAGAAAGAACGAAAAGAGAAAGATGATAGAGAAGAAACGAGAAACGAGAAGGAGAAGATAAAAAGAGGAAAAATAGGAAGAATGTGGAGAAAGAAGAAGAAAAAAGAGGAAAAGAAGAGAAAAAGGAGTAGCAGAAGAAGAAGTAGAATTGGAAGAATATGAAAAATAATAAGATGGAAGAAGAAGATGGAGATGGAAGAGAAAGGAAAAAGAACAAAAAAGAAGGAGAACAAGGAGTAGAAAAACAGCAAGAAGAAGCAGAAGACAAAGAAAAATGAGAAGAAGAAGAATTGAAAGAAGATGAAAAATAATAAGATAGAAGAAGAAGAGGGAAATGGCAGAGAAAGGAAAAATAACAAAAAAGAAAGAGAATGAGGAGAAGAGAAAGCAGCAAGAAGAAGAATACGAAGAAAAATGAGAAGAAGAAGAACAAGAATTGGAAAAAAGTGAAGAATAATGAGATAGAAGAATTGAACAGAAAGGAAAGAGAACAAAAAATTAAGGAGAATAATAAGGAGTAGAAAAAGCAGCAAGAATAAGGAGACGAAGGAAAAGGATGAGAAAAGGAAAAAGGGGGGGGAAGAAGGAGAAGGGAAAGCAAAAAGAAAAGAAGGAAAAAAGAAGATGGAGAGAGAATAATGTGAAGAAGGAGAAGGGAATGAAAAGAAGATGAATGCAAAGAAGATGCAGAAGAAGATGAAAATTATGAATGAGAAGAGAAGAAGAAAATAGGGAAAGGAAAGAGAAGAAAATATTGAGAATAAGAAAATGGAGAACTAAAATAACTCAACTCAAACTCAAAAAATTCTTTATTCCTCATTTCATTTACAATGCTATTCATTTCATTTAACAAAATAAATAATGATAAATTTTCATCAGTTCAACATCAACTTATAAAATAGAAATTTATGTTAATAAATAAAGAAGAAGAAGAAAAAAATGGAAGAAGAACAAATAGGAGGCAAAAGAAGAATTGAATTATTGGTTTGCTGTGTCTGCGAAAACGAAGGGAAAGGGTGTGTGATTAGATGGAGAGGGAAAGATGGCGGATGATGAAAGTTCGCACTTTGAGTTGAAACGGTTGAAATCGACCTCCTCTCACACCCCTCTCAACCGACGTCCATGTGGTGGAAACTCCCTCTAACGGTAACCTGTCACCCTTATGTCAGACGAAAGTCATCCCACATTATTTGTCGAGGAATATGAATGAATACTTCATCGTATGTCTACTTTCTTTCTTTTTATCATGCTCCTTCACCTACGTCACATCCTTATGTCCTTCATCTTCTATTGTTTATTTTCCTCATCCATTCTCATTTTCTTCTTTTCCCCTTTCTGCTTTAAGCATATTCTTTTTGTACTCCAATTTCTTCTTTTTCATTTCCTTTTTTTGTTGTTCTTTTTCTTCTTTATTTTTTCTACTCCTCCAATTTTTCTACTTCTTCTTCATTTATCTTCTCCCACTTCTTCTTTTTCATTGTGCTTTGTGTTTGTTTTTTCTTTTTTATCTGTTTTTTCCTTTATCTTATTCTTTTCATTTTCCTATTTCATAATACTTTAAATACTGATTTCGCTCTTTTCCTGCAAGATAGTTCCAGAAATGTTGGTAGTGGGCTACTAAGTAAGTGACTACTATACAAATAATTACAGTATTTCAAGATAGCTATAAAGTTCACATTGATAATTATTATTGTTGTATCTTCAGGTTTGATGTTATGAAGAGGAAACATTGTAAGAGATCTCCTTTTTAAAATTATGTGTTGTAACTTGTTCTTATTTCTAATATTTTTATTATGTTATCATTAGATAGATGGATTTCATATAGCAGGGCTGATTTCATACCTGAATAATAGCTCACAATATGTGGAAATTACAGGTTGTGATATATAATGCCTAATACTCTTCGAGAACCACTTTCTTAACCTCTAATAAGAGACGAGTGAATAGAAAAACTTTTTTTTAATCAAAATATAAGTAAACCTATGTTCACTTCTCAACATAATCACCTTGATAATCACCATAATCAAACTTGGCATTTGCTATACAATTCATGTGGGCAAGCTTCTCAATACCCTCATCAAAAAATTTTGCCACCTATGTATTTGAATGTGTCTTAAAGTTCCTGAGTAATTGGAAAGTGCTGAGCCTAGAACCATTTCTTCTTTCAGGAAGAAATTGGAAGTCGCTCGGTGCTAGGTCGGGACCGTACAGTGGATTGTCAATAATATCCCTACTGTAATTGTTGAGTTACACCGGCACTGTGAGACTGTGGGAGCGGATGTTGTAATGCTGCAGAACAATTAAAGACGTCAGCATGTCTCTTCTTTTGCTCTTAATGGATCTCCGGTTTGGCAATAAAAAGCCACATTAGTCGTGCAAGGAATGGCTTGGAGGCCAACATTTTACAACTACTCAGTAACTTCGAGATAAGTTCGAGACTACTATAAAATCACTGGTGATACCATTTTATGAAGAGGATATTAAAAGCTTGTCCACAGGTATGACAAATTCCTCAATCTTCAACGGGTCTACTATTTATGGTCTATCGAAAGTTGGAAAAATACTCCTTATATAGAGGGTTTGTCTGGGAGGAATGTAACACCAATTATTTAATGGTTGGGGGGAGGAAGATAGACCCCAGGCACTACACCATAAGTGGTGAAGAAGGGGTTCTCAAACAATAAGTCAAGACTATAATGTATCGTTTATTCAAAGGGGTAGCCCCTCCAGTAAATCTTTGAAGAATAATATATTTAAAACCATATTTTAGACTCATATTAAGACATATTCTAGACTCATCTTCATCCATTCTAATATTGATCAAATCCAAATAGTGTGTCAAAGATAGTGATTTTCATCTGGTTTTTGCCTTATTGTCAGTGGAACTCTCTTACTAAAAATTTAATGTTCAAGTTGCTCAAGTTGCAGGCCTACTTGAGACTATTTTCACTCTGCTATTTTTGACCCCCAACCTCACCCGATTGGGGTACAGTTTGGCTCCGTTCTTAAAAATGTCTTTTAAAAGGAAAAGGAAAGGTTTTCTAACAGTAATTCCAGACTTTATATTGCTTGTTCATTCTAAAGGTGGGTCCGTGGTACTCTCCCGGAAATTTTTCATAATACCACATTTTTAGCGATTCAGTATGTCTTTTTTGACTCCCGGATCTTTTTGTGAATCAAGAGTAAGTCCATGAAAATTCAATCAAACAGCTGGGATGTACGAGCAACCAGATTTGCTTTCTTCCCCGCTATCACTCCCACTCTCACATTCACCACCTCTCTCTCACCGGCACTCTCTACCACTCTTTCACATTCTCTCTCACTCTTGCTTCCTACACATAATTTCTCTCTCAACCCCTGTTTCTTTTTACCATTCTCAATCACTCCCACTCACTCACTCACTCACTCACTTAATCATTATCCCACACTCACTCTTTCACGCTCTCTCACTCACACTCTCTGTCATTCACTTACTCCCACTCTCACTCTCCATCTCAATCAATCATTCCCTCTTTCTCGCTCTCACTCTCTCTCTCTCTCTTTCTCTATCTCTCTCGCTCTGTGTGTATCTCTGTTCGTTATTAGTTTCACGAGTTGCTCTCAACTTCCTCCCAATGACATCAGCCGCCTTAGGCCTGAGGGAGTCATTGATAAAGCCACTCCAAGTCAACCGAAGACCAATCATCAAGTTTCCAATTCACAGATCAAGTTCAAAGTCTCTATTTGGCTTTGCTAGGTCCGGTTCTAGTTCAAATCTTACTGTCAATGTAGTAACTTATGTTTAAATTGAAAATAAAACCTCACTCTGCTATTATGAATCATGGAAGTTAATGCAACACACTGTCACCACTTTCTGGCCCTCATTAACATATCTATGGATGGACTATGCCCAATTTCCTCCCAGGACCTCAGCCAGGTAAAAATCATAGCCTCATTCCCTCCCAGGTGTGAAAAGGTCTATAAAAATCATAGCCTGATTCCCTCCCAAACGTGAGCAGGTCTATAAAAATCATAGCCTGATACCCTGCCAGATGTGAAAAGGTCTATAAAAATCATAGCCTGATTCCCTCCCAGACGTGAAAAGGTCTATAAAAATCATAGCCTGATTCCCTCCCAGACGTGAAAAGGTCTATAAAAATCATAGCCTGATTCCCTCCCAGACGTGAAAAGGTCTATAAAAATCATACTGTTACAGGTTCTAACGTCTAAAATAAAGCTGGCAACACTAAAGTTTGCACTTGCACTTTATTTACACAAATTAGTCTATTTACACAAATTAATTGTAAGTTCAAATAATTGAATAAAAACAGATCTTCAAATGACAAGCTAATACTTATTTTCAGTAATTATTTACAAGAATTAATGAATAAGTAATTACAGGCTTATCAATAATAAAAGAAACAAGAGTCCAATAAACTGTACAATAATGCAGAAAGAAATTATGAAAAGAGCAACTAATCACTCACAAAAACACAGTCCAATTCGTTATTTGACAGTCCCAAATAATATCACTTAAAACAACGTCTTTAAACTATTAGTAAGCTGCATAAACAGTGAACACTTGTCTCTGCATTTGACACTGTCTAAAGACTGAATAAAGCACTGTTTACTGCACTGGCACTGGATTGTCTCTCTCACGAGATCTGAATGCAATCTGTCATGCAGGTTTGTAAACTGACTCACTGGTCCACGTAGACTCCTTTATATAGCTGTTGTTGTTGTATAATTCCAAGAAATTCGAAGCTTCAAGAATGCTTGGATTATAGACCTCGATTGTTCAAGAAGAATGTAGAAATCTCGACAAATCAATTGAGTGAGAGAGTTGTAGACTTGAAGAATAAGAGTGACAAAGACATGTGAAGAGCAAGAAAATGAAGATCGGTCGAAGTCACGTCCAACCATGAAAACAATAGAATGATATAAACAGAACAAGTGCGTGAATAACTGCTTGTTTGCTTTCGTAACAATACCGTTGGTGAAATGGTTCGACACATAATTGAAAATCTAGAACTCATTGTAAGTACTTTATCATTGACACACATGTAATATTTGAACACATTGTAAATACTGATGCAGCTAATTAACAACAAAGACTGTAATAAGGGCTGTGAGTCAGTTCATCTCCTCGAAAGTATGAAAATTTCCTTTTTAATACTTTTTGGAAGGAGAACTTACAACTATCCATCAATAGTAGATTTCCTCTTCCTTTTCCTCTTACAGTAGACACAACTTGACACTGGTGTGACATGTAAACAGTATGAGAGGTAATAGCGAAGATGGTATAATTGGATTAGACAGGTTGTAATAACATTGTTCAGTGACAATAGAGCAATGGCTGGGAGGGAATCGGGCTACACCCCCTATGAACTGGTACCTCTCATGATTTCAAGCCTCTCAGGACAAGGAGCCCGGTTCTTTCAAGACAACCTTGAAAAATAAAGTTAGAAACTTTCTGTACATCTGATAAAGATCTCCAATCATAGGTAGGGCTCAGGTGTATGCCCAGCCGCCATTTCGGGTCCTCATTTGCAGAATTTATTTGGATTCGGCTCCTCTTTCTCATCCGCTTTCTTTTCTTCTTCCTCTTCCTCTTCCTTACTTTTCCTCTTTTTCATCTTCTTCTTCTCTTTTTTTTCTCTTCGTCCACTTCCTCTTTCCCTTCTCCTTATTCTTCTTCTTCTTTATCAGCCCTCCTTTTTCATCATCCTCATCTTCTTTTTTTTCTTCTTCTCTTCTCCTTCTCCTCCTTCTTCTCCTTCTACTCCTTCTCCTCCTTCTTCTCCTTCTGCTCATTGCTTACCTTCTCCTCTTCCTTCTTTTTCCTCTCTTCCCCTTCTCCTTCTTCTTTTTGTTCTCCTTGTTCTTCTTGTTGTTCTTCTTCTTCTTTTCCTTCTTCATCTTCTCCGTCTGCTTCTTTTTGTTCTTTTCCTTCATCTTCTTATTTATAATTTATTATTCTCCTCTTTGTTCTTCCTCTTCTTCTTCTTCTTCCTCTTCTTCTCCCCCTCCTTCTTATCTTTCTGATTCTTTTTCCTCTTCTTCTTTTCTACTCCGTCTCTTTCTGATTCTCCTTCTCCTTCTTACTTCCCTTCTCCTCTTCCTCCTCCTCCTTCTTTTTCCTCTCTTCTCCCTTCTCCTTCTTCTTTTTGTTCTCCTTCTTCTTCTTCTTCTCGTTGTTGTTCTTCTTCTTTTCCTTCTTCATCTTCTCCGTCTGCTTCTTTTTGTTCTTTTCCTTCATCTTCTTTTCTTGTTCTCCTCTTAATTCTTCCTCTTCTTCTTCTTCCTCTTCTTCTCCCCCTTCTTCTTATCTTTCTGATTCTTTTTCCTCTTCTTCTTTTCTACTCCTTCTCTTTCTGATTCTCCTTCTCCTTCTTACTTCCCTTCTCCTCTTCCTCCTCCTCCTTCTTTTTCCTCTCTTCTCCCTTCTCCTTCTTCTTTTTGTTCTCCTTCTTCTTCTTCTCGTTGTTGTTGTTCTTCTTTTCCATCCTAATCTTCTCCGTCTGCTTTTATTGTTCTTTTCCTTCATCTTCTTTTCTTGTTCTTATAATTTATTATTCTCCTCTTTGTTCTTACTCTTCTTCTTCTTCTTCTTCTTCTTCTTCTTCTTCTTCCTCTTCTTCTTCCTCTTCTTCTTCCTCTTCTTCTTCTTCCTCTTCTTCTTTTTCTTCTTCTTCTTCTTCTTCTTCTTCCTCTTCTTCTTCTTCCTCTTCTTCTCCCCTTCTTCTTCTCTTTCTGATTCTCCTTCTCCTTCTTACTTTCCTTCTCCTCTTCCTCCTTCTCCTCCTTTTTCCTCTCTTTCCCTTTCTCCTTTTTCTTCTTGTTATTCTTCTTGTTGTTGTTGTTCTTTTTCTTCTTCTTCTCTTTCTGATTCTCGTTCTTCTTCTTCTCAACCTTATCCTTCCTCCCCTTCTTCTATATTCTTCTGCTTCTCCTTGACCTTCTACTCCTCCTCCTTTTCCTCCTCCTTCTACTCCTCCTCCTCCTCCTCCTCTTCCTTCTTTCACTCCTCCTACTCTTCCTTCTTTTTCTCCTCCCCCCCTCATCGTTCTCCTTCTTCTCCTTTTCCAACTTCTTATTTTTTTTCTACCTCTACTTCTTCTTCTCCGTCTCCTACTTCTTCCTCTCCGTTTCCTTCCCATTTCTTCTTTTCCATCATCATTCTTCTCCTGCTCCTTCTTATTCCATTTCATGTTTTCTCCGATAGCAATCACCCCACATTTTCTCCCTTCACCATGTTTCCTCATGCATGCATTTAGTATTTCTTGTTGTGTCGCACACATGAATTGATGTCACTGCTTTTTGCCAGTGACTGTACCCAAATTTCTAGAGCAGTACAGTCAGCTCCAAGAGGCTGCTGTCACAATTCAAGCTGAGTTTCAATCTTAATCTGTTCTGCCAGTCATCTTATATCATACATGTATATATATGTTGGAATATATATATGTATATTCTATACTTCTTGTGCAGTAGAATAGAGTTCACAACTCTGCTCTCTCTAAATGGTGGGCGTTGCCAACCCTTTCCTTGTTGCTGGGTCTGGGAACAGTTTAAACTATTTCTCATCCTCTATCATCACTTGAGATATTTTTATATTCATGCATAACCAATATTAGAGCTTTTGAGCGTCATATTTGTGTGTGTTACTATGTATAATATTCTCTCAGAATTTCACAAAATGAAATGTTCAATATTATCTCGTTAATCATTGTTATTAATTGCAAGTAATTCCATGCATAGGTAGAGCTATCTATTGTATTTGAGCTATTATATTTGAATTCAGCTCCTCTTTCTCATCCTCTTCCTCTTCTTTTTGTGATCAGGTACACTCTTTTGTTGGCAGTTGCTAGGTACACTATTTTAAATTTTATGGAAACGTTTTGAAATTTTGTATATAAATTTCTGTGAATTAGAGTTAATTATTACCATTAATATTTGACTCTTAGTGTATTAAAATAAATAAATATAAACTAATGTAAATCAATATTATAAGTAAATCCTGCACTTAATGAGAGATGTGTGATTTAGAAGGCTGCCTAGCTATAGAATCACGTGAGGTGGCATGATCTCCAGTTCTCGTTTTTTATTGGTTAAGTCAAGAAAAAATGAGAATGTTTGGTTAAAACTTGCATCGGGACTGGTAGCGTTTTTTTTTGGCTTGGCTTTGTACGGCTTGATGACTTGAGCTTAAAAAGGGAAGACAAGCAATGAAGTGGAAATTAATTTTTTTTGATTGACGATGATGTGAAGTTATTAATTTTTTCATCTTGAAATGTAGAATAATAATTACAGTTAGACCTTCCAGTTTTTTTTATTTATCTTTTCAAGGGATTGAGTTTGGTTAGTCCTCATGAGTGTAATTGAACTATATATCACCACCAAATTTTGGGTAATTTTTCAAGTTTCTAATGTCAGTAAATTATCAATTCCTATTGTGTCTTAAAATTGAATTCTGAAATAAATATGTCAGTAATGCGAAGATTTAACCTATAATTACTCTTTAGTTTAATTTCAAAGATTCTTATTTCTAAGAACACTTCAGGTTTCGTTTGAGAAATTCATTTGTCTAAGTTTCTCTATAAAGGATCTAAAGGTTACAGTAGATGGACCATAAAATTTGTTTCTCTGTTAGTAATTATTTCGAATGTAATGTTTTTCCTTTTTAGAAAGTCTTTATTAGTTTGTTGTGGTTACGTATTCTTGGCATAATGCTAAAATTCAGTGATAGGTGAACTCGATTTTAAAAAAAATTATAGAAGTTTGGACTTTTCTTTGGATAGGAATTCATTATGTAATATAAAAGATTAGGTAGATGAGATAATCTATGAGTGTATTATTTCTGAAACGTTTTACAAGAAATAACTTGGGAAATAACTTGAACTATTTAATGAAAGTAGCAGAGGTATCTCTATTTTTTATTGAATGATTTTGTAACCAAGAACTTTATGTCTCTTTAAAATCTGAGTTTTATGTCTTTAAAATCTGAGTTAGAAAATCAAATTTAATGAGAACGAATATTTTACCTATGAAGTAAATTGTTGTATTCTTTTATTTTTTGTAAATTGTGAAATTGATTTTAGTTTGTAGTCAAGAGAGTAAAGAGCAAATTGTAGGACAAATTGATTAATTTCAGTGGTCCCAGATACGAGTTCTGGATCAATTTGGCATCACTAATTACCAGTTAGAAATTTCAACCTGATTTGGGATTACCAGATGAATCCTTAAGTCTGCTAATGGAGGGCAGAGACAGGAATATGTACCGGTAACTGTAGGATGAGTGTTCTGTGGACCAAATCAAGGTAACATAACAATAATTTCTAGAATTAGTGGGGCCACTCGTCGATAGTGCGATCGATTATATGGACTGACTTGAGGACACATTTGGGGGGAAAATTTAATAGTTGAAAATATATCAAGAGAAAAGGTTTAGTAGTTGAAAGTTTAAAGTATGCAAGTGATGTTTGCCTCAGGAAGAATATGATTAGTAACAAATTGTGATCTTTTATTATTTGATTGATATTATTTAATTGTGATAAATTTCTGTGATATTGGGTTGTATGGTTTTTGAATATGTTTGGTTTAGACAACGAATTAGCTTTATTTTGTTAAAAAAGAGTAATAAATCTGGAAGGTCATTACTGAAGCTGTGTTTAATTGTCTCTTCCGTTTCTTGTTGATTAGAGTGTTTGGTCAGTCAAGCAAACAGTAAAAATGACTTCGTCATTTTTGCTATTTGGGTAATTTTTTTTATGTTGTCCTTTCAAAATTCAAAATTCAAAATTTACAATTAAAATCAATAAAGGACGGTATATTTTTCCTCCCCTTCCCTTCTCCTTCCCTTCTTCTTCTTCTTCTTCGTCTTCTTATTTTTTGTCTTCCTCTTCTTTTTCTTCTTCTTCTTCCTCCTCCTTATCCTCCATCTTCCTTTTCCTCTTTTTCATCATCCTCTTTTTCTTCTTCTCTTTTTTTCGCTTCTACTTCCTCTTTTTCTTCTCCTCATTCTTCTGCTTCTTCTACCTCTTCTTCTTCTCATCCTCCTCTTCTTTTCCTATTCTCCTATTTCTCCAACTTCTTCTTCACCTTATTTTTCTCCTTCCTCTTTAACATCTTCTTTTACGCTCTTGTCTTCTTGTACTTCTTCGTCTTCTTCTTCTCTGTCTTCTCCTTCTTCATCTTCTTTTACTATTTCTTTTTATCCTACTTCTTGTTCTTCTTCTCCTCCTCCTTCCACTCTTTTTCTCCATCTTCTTTCTTTTTCGCCGTTTTCTTCTTCTTATTTCCACCTTCTTTTCTTTCTCTTCTTTTTTCTCCTTCATCTTCTTCTTCTTATTACATTTCTTCTTCTCTCCGATTGGAGAATATATACATATATTTTCTTTAACCTAACTCAACATCATTCTTTTAAATTGATCAATCAAAGTGAAAATGAGCATTTTAATTTTTTTCGTAATTTTTGAAACGAGCTAATTAACCTTTGTATATTAATTTACCAGTCTTCACAAATCTAAACGATAATTTTACATCCTGACAAAAATAAGAGAAAAATTGAAATGAAATTTTCAAACAAGTGAATAAAGCCTATTTTATCCCAGTAAATCTCTAGCTTTATTCGTAAAAACGAGGATTTTTCTTTCAATTTTCCAACTCGAATGTAAATGAGAATTTGCATGTTAAGCGTGCAAATTGTAATTTTCGAGCTTGCATTTTCCTGTGTGATATTATTTTTGCGGCAGGATTAGTCATGTATCTGATATCCTGCATTGAATAAATTTTATTTCAAGCTCTTTCCTTACATCAGAATAATTGAAAATTGTATCATAATAATAGTTTATAATAATAATAATAATAATAATAATAAGCGTATGGCTTTTAATGGTGGGGAGACCCTTACGGGTAGTTCCACCTCGCCGTTTGTGCCATGTTACGGGGAACATGGTGGACCTGCTATTTTAGGTGGGTTAGTTTATGCAACGGTTGTATCATAACTGACTTCCATGAGTGAGATGTAAGTTGGGATATAATTTTTTTTAGATTCAGTCTCAAAGCGAGTGTTGTAAACATATCTCAATTGGCTTTCAAATTATGAATACAATCATTATAATACTGTGCTATACACTTTTTTATCTATGACTGCGAATAACTTTCATTCACTTTCACTTACCAATCACTTGAATAATGACTCAAACTAACATAACCTAGAATGCTCAATTGCTTACGATCGGTTGTTGGTTTGAAATCAAATTCAAAACTCAATTTTAATCAGCTGATGTGACTACTGTATATCATTTATTTGGTCAATAAATTACGGTAGTTTGATATAATTATGTCTATACTCTACTAGCGGTTCACCCATGCGTTGCAACGGTATTTTAGTTATAATATTGCTACCTGGCGAATTCCCAAGAGCCTAGCACCTTCCTAAAATGTAAATTTTTGTTTGGATGAATTGAAATAAAACTTTTTTTCACCAAAGAAATAATGGATGAAACATAAGCTGAGCTTTGATTCACCAGTCATATGTTTCCTACATGACTGCAATGCTCCGACTACACAAGTCTGTAGACAGCGTAAATAACGCCGCTAAGGGTCCACCATATGATTAAAAACTGTTGATTTCTATCAGCTGTTCCTTTAAGGATAGATTTCTCCTTTTTGTGTCCTTCAGCGAGAACTTTTGAACTCCCAACCTTCACAGGAACCATCTCGGGACTATTCTACATTATGCCTGAAAATTTTATAAAAAACTGTTCAGCAGTTTTGGAATTTACTGGTAACATACATACATACATACATACATTCTTATGTGGTAATGAAACTCAGAAGAAATGTATCCAAAATCGCACAATACTCTTGGTTTTTTCACGTTTATTATTCTGTTAAAAAAAAAGTAGATTTAGTTTTTTATAGCTAAAGACATTGTCAATAAAGTTCTCAATACTGTTAAATAACTTAAATCCCGATCGATGCTCTCGTTTTTCAGGAGAAGGCCGCGTAAAATGCCTTCGGGGCCGTGACAGACAGACAGAAATTGAGATGAGACTTGTTTCGGCTTCTTTAATGTATAAAACGCAAAAATAACTAAAAAATATATAATTCTGATAAATATACAGACAAATCTTTAATTTTATTATATAAACGAGAGGCAACCAAAACAAACGTTGCGTTTGTATCAGTGAAAAAGTGGTAACTCATATCAGCTGTCTGTAGACCGATCGATTAGTTTCTACCAGTTCACACTGAGTTCAGTATCACATTCGCTATCACAGTTACCGTTTCACTTATATACTGCATGTTAATTGTATTTCTGTAGTTAATTGTGAATCGGCTACTGTGAATTGATCTTGTTGTTGGAAGATACCCTCTCGCACGCGTATCGTTCTTCACATCGCCTCCCCTCTCCGTGAACAGAGTATAGACACTGGAGCCAAATTGATATGACAGTGTTATAATAGCTTCATTATGCAATTGTTTTGGTCAGGCGTGGATAAAGTCGCAGAAAGCTTTTCCGATCTCTAATAAATACTTTATGATGTATACGTGGATAATAGTAGTTGATTGTATCATGACTGTCTCCAAACCACAAGTGTGATATAGTTTCAGCAAGAGCGGAGCGAGTGTCCTAATCTTCTCAAGAATGGAATAATAGAATCGTTGCATACAATATGTTCTATCTGCGACTATGAATCTTAGCTTTGAATATACGACCAGTGTATTTTGTCACTGTCGCTCATTTTTAATAATGTGCTCAAACGAACATAATGTAGGATGTTTCATTGTTGATGACCCATTTAGAACTGGAAAAAATTGTCACGCTCAGTTGGAAGAATGAATAAGCATGCTCTGCTGACAGATTGGATGTTAGTGCGATTATTCTCACTTTAGAACACAAACATCTATTCATAATGTGAACATTGAAGTGTCATTTCATATTGACATTACCACTGACATTGATATTGACATTGTTTACAATTATTGCGCCAATTGTATAGTTCTCTCTATCTTTTACTTTCATCAGTTTAATGTGATTCTTCGTGGTTCTGAATTGTTGTAGTAAACTATTGATCGTTCTGTGTAAACATAACAATATGAGGATAGAAGGATCTGGATCAATACAAGCTTATAAAAAGGTCATTGTTTGTCAGCAGTCAGTCAGTTTTGATTCAGGACTCGATGAATAAACAAGCTCTGATGGGAGCTACATTGTGTCAGTTGCAAGGGGACATTTTCTTTGAAGATGTATTCTGACTATGCACAGTACAGTGCATTTCGCGAATAGTGTGTACATATAAATGTGAGAGTAATTGTGTGATAAGACTATAAGAGATATCCAAAAGTCAGTAATTTCATCGTTTATTATTAAGTTGTTGAACAGTTCATTATTTATTGGCTTTTTCACAGTTTTGGACAATGATTCATCTTGTTATAGAATTATTCATTGTTAGTTAAAAGTTATTGAACTGTTTCATTGTGTTATCGATTTCGTGAATCTTATGCCCGGTTTCTGAGTCGTTCATTAAGTTTAATGGATCATTAACTCACAGCTGGAGCAATGTTAACCCATTGCTCCAGCTGTGAGTTAATGATCCATTAAACTTAATGAACGACTCAGAAACCGGGCATCATTCTATTAAACGAGCAAGGAATTGTATGTACCTATTTCCAGTCACTATCTCAAAAACGACTCTAACGATTTTGATGAAATTACGAATATAGGGGCTTTTTGGTGCAAAAATACAATTGCGCTCGGTCTCATTCCTGTAAAAACTCGCTGAAGGACACAAAAAGGAGAAATCTATCCATAAAGGAACAGCTGATGGAAAAATTCATTTCAATCATATGTTAGGCACCTTAGCGGCGTTATTTACGCTGCCTGGAACGCGAAATTGACACGGGTTCCATGTAGTCGGAGCCTTGCAGTTATGTAGGAAACATATGACTACATTACACAGTGAGTTGACACCATATGAATGTGTCGTTATTTTACTGAATTCTTGGAATTGTTTTCTATTGACGGGGTACCATGCAGGTTTTTATCGTGATGGATTGTATTAAAAAAGAAATAGAAATCATAAAACGAAAAATCCTCAATTTCCAAGTACAGTATAGGGATTGCCTATATTACACTTCCAAGTAGCATTGCAAATTATAACCTAAATCTTACATGTTATACAAATTTGGATAGTTTCAATGAGCTGAGAGAGACGAGCCATGAGATGGGCCGTGACAAACCGTTCTTGAGTAGGGGGTGACAAAGGGGTTTCTCCTCTACCCAACCACTACCTAAGATGAAAAATTACAGTTCTAAGAGCTGCTAAGAACGAAATTCAGCTGCTCAAAATACATAATTTATAAATAATGATTAGAAAAAACACCTTTCCATTACTATTGATTAACTTGTGCAATAGCTTATGATAGGAAAAGTAATCATGTGGAAAGTAATTACCACTTCAAAGCACAACGCATCGCTAATCCGCCTCAAACATCTTCGATCTTCAAAATACACATAATTGCCCCAACATTCATAACATTCGAGCGAAGCTCGGTCCCCCGATATTGATTATAACTAATGAATGTCTGCTGTTGATTGAATTGTGTAAATAGATTTAAAGTGTTACTTTGAAGTGTTGCCAGCTTTATTCTATTGTTGGAACCAGTAACAATATAAAGAAGCTGAGTATAATAACGAAATGTTTAACTCAGCTGATGTATTTGGTAATTTCCATTGTGTCAGCGATTAGGACAAATTCTGAATTGTCATTGGTCAATAACGTGTGCCTTGAAGTAAATCTAATTTTAAAATAGCTCTGTGAATTTAGTTTAGACTAGCCGGCAGACTCGCTTCGCTCGCCTTAACTGTCTAGCCAGGGGGCTCCGCCCCCTGGACCCCCGGGGGGGTCCAACTAATTTCCATTGTGATTAGATAAATTTTCAGAAATAGGTGATTTTGGGGAGAATTTTGATACCATTACTTAGTATGCATCTAGGGTCTTAAACAAACATATACATATAACATATACTTTTTCCAAGGTACATCTAAGGCCGATACTTAAAAATTTTGAAACACTTTCTTAGCACGCGTCTAAGGCCCCAACTGAACATGTGTACCAAATTTCAACGTTTTTGGCCAAGTAGTTTTCGAGAAACGGTGATGAATGAGTGAATGAATTTCATCTTATTTGGCTCAGTGGTTCTCAAGAAATTATAATCCCCTAAATTTTCGAAAATCGTTAATTTTGGGCCCATTTTGGGGTTAATTTTGAAACCCTTCTTTTAAAACTCATTTAGGGTCTATACTGGACATGCATACCAAATTTCATCTTATTTGGCTCAGTGGTTCCAAAAAGTTCTTATAAGAATTGATATTTATTCGATTTGAGTCACGCTTACCTAACACAATTGCCTAACAGGCAGCTTGGCTACTTTTTTACTTTTAATAAACGTAGGCTTTCAGCTATTGAAATTATTTTGGTAGCTCGGGATAAGTTTGCTTTGTTTGAAACAAATTATTATTCATTAATAGACCTAACCTACTGAACTTGCCAGCCAAACAGCTTAAAGGAACAGCTGATAGAAGTCAACCGTTTTTATCATATGGCAGACCCCTTAGTAGCGTTATTTACACTGTCTTTGAACAGCAAAAGACTTTGCACTTTGCATGTAGGCTACCATACAGTCGGAGCCTTGCAATATGTGGGAAACATATGACTGGGTATGATGAAATGTAATTACCAGGTTACATCTGTTAAGTACACGTTAAGAAATTTTTATCACCAAACTTTTCAAAAATCTTCGATTTTGGGCCCATTTTGGGGCTAATTTTGAAACTTTTATCCAAGGTACATCTAAGGCCGATACTTAACATGAATACCAAATTTTATCTGATTTGACCTTATGGTTATCTAGAAATTGTTGTCACCTAAATTTTCAAAAATTTTCAATTTTGGGCCCATTTTGGGGTAAATTTTCAAACCCTTTCTTAGCACGCGTCTAGTCCCCCTACTGAATACGTGTACCAAATTTTATCGTTTTTGGTCGAGTGGTTCCTGAGAAACTGTGATGAATGAGTCAGTCAGTGGTATTTCGATTATATATATATATATATAGATATGATTTTGCCAAAATGAATCATAGCTTCATTATGCGACGGTCTTGGTTAGGCATGAATAAAGTCAGATAAAAAGATAAAAATTTATATATTTGCCGAAAGTATTTTTTCAAGATAAACAATAATCTATTATATAATAATCAATATATAATTATTTCATAATCAATATATTACAATATCGAATGATAAGTAACTTATTGAAGAACGTGAATTAAAAAAATAACAAAGTAAGAAGCCGTTTTGTATGAACTCAAGTTACCTGCAAATAAAACACAATTGGCACTGCCAGCAGAAGCAAGACTTGTGTGCCAGCAATGAAACAGAATCTAATTTTTTCAATTGAACAAATCTGAGAAAAGCCTTCATACAACTGTTGAAATAAATTAAAATAAGCACAAAACGAGTTCCTAAAATATGGTGCAAATAATGGCAAAACAAAACGTCTTCTTCCATATTCCTCGTTTTAAACATGGCTGAACTCAACTGGGGCAGCAATACAATTATTATGATTTACTATTTATTTAAAATGCTTACGTCATTATAGTGTCCCTTGACATTGAAATCTTGAGAGACAAACTCTCATTAACCAATACCTCTCTGGAACGAATGTTTGGCTGGATAATCGATTTTATTTTAAATAAGTCTAACTGTAGGAGTTAGAACCTCAAAAAGACCTTTTAAAACACTTCTGTAATTTGTGTGGCGAATCTACAGTGTGATTCAAAACTATACGGCAATTTCTTGGCAGCTCATTCTATAGCCAAAAATAAAAAAAGTTCATATAAACATGTCTGAAAACGCTTCGTTGAAGAGTTACGGCTAGTGGAAATTTTCACCTAGAATTCAGTAAGACCGTATAAAAATGTTTAAGGTGGTTATAAAAATACAAATACGATTGTTTCTTAGAAATTTCTTTGCACCAATTCTTGTGTTTTACGTAAGATATATCTAAAATTATTGCATTGTCAGCTCTAAAACCAATTTTAATCAATTTTTCAGAAAAACAATCATAAGAAACAATCGTATTTGGTGAATGAATAAAACAGATGTTGTCTATCCCACATTAAAGATTTTTATTAATTAAAAAAGCCAAACTTGAGTTTCAATGCTCATGGCATCATCTTCAGTGGGCCAGGTAAGGTCGGATTTTGTGTTTTACAAACTCAGGTTACTATATATTATGATTTTATGTTTATATGTGTGCATAAATATATATTATGATGTTATTATAAATTAAATATCAATTTTATTAATTAGTAATTTTCTATACAAATTATATTAGTTCCATAGTAATAGTTTACAATATTGAAATATACAACATGCAGTTGAGATGTCGCCTCACCTGCCTTATAATCCTTTCAGGTTATGTACCTATTCCAAATTCAGTTAAGGCTCAACCACTGATGATGATGCCATGAGCATTGAAACTCGAGTTTGGTTTTTCAAGTAATAAAAATCTTTAATGTGGAATAAACGACATCTGTTTTATTCATTCACCTTAATATAGAGAAGTTCCACAACATTTCTGAATCAAGTGTTAATCGTATTTGTTTATGTATAACCACCTTAAACGTTTTCACACGGTCTTACTTCACCGAGGGTACTGAGTTCTAGGTGAAAATTGTCCACTACCCTTAACTCGCTAACGAAGCGTTTTCAGACATATGTTTATATAATTTTTTTTTCTTATTTTCAGCTATAGAATGAGCTCCCAAGTCATTGCCGTATAGTTTTGAATCACCCTGTAAATAATAAGAGAGTTTTATCTCTCAATTTTCCTTTTCAACTTTTCAAAATATATGTTCAAATTTCACTAATGGGCACTAAGACTGTTTTAAAATGTTTTTAGATGCAGGAAGCTCATAAAACAGCTGATACGTTATACGTAACTTTGATGCAAAAAAGCTTTCAAAGTCACAAGCCAAAGCAACACATGTGTTCCATATTTATATTGCTGCAGCTCCTAATTCTCTTTTTGGAATTGTATTGGCATTGGCGGTTGATATCCATATATCGCATATGTTTAATTTTAAAAATCTACCTTAAAGTCTGTTGCAAAGCATGGGTACAACTTGTGTATAATAAAATTTGTTCCACTAATGATACTTTCAGTTTTCTCCCAGCTATACAGAGTGATTCACCCATTTTATTGACATAAGCGATTGAAATCCATATAACACATGTTAAATGTAAACACCCTGTTGCAAGCACAGGTTGCAATCACTAGTGAGTATAATGAATTACGTGGATAAACATCAAGGAAATGTTTCACTTAGTATATTTCCAGTTTCTAGTGTTTTTGTTACCATTTGGGCACAGCAACACCATTAGCCAGCGAAAAAGCCCATCACTTCCACTCCCACACGAGTTTTTCTTTCGGAAAACCAATAATCCCTTCACCTTCCATCAAAAATTTTCGTTCGTGGAAATGTGTGCCAGATGTGAAAGATCGTTGAAGAGGAAAGACGTGGAGCTGGTTTTTAAGAGTGGTGAAAATTTGCCCCTAAGTAAAAGTAGTGTGGAAAGGAATGGGAACAGATCCCTAAAGGGTATGAACGCTTATTACCAAAGGGAGCAGACGTACAAGCCTGTGTAGGCAAACACCATTAGGCTCTCTGGAGATTATCTTCTGTGTGCGTTATATATATATATATATATATATATATATATATATATATATATATATATATATATATATATATATATATTTAGGAATGCATATTCATTGCATGTGTGAGTGTGAGCCGTTGGTTGAGAGTTGCAGTATCATGTTCCTGAGCTGGATCCTGTGGCTAGGGCTACAGATTGTTGCAGCTCCACTTTGCAAAGAGAGGAAGATTTCTGAGTACATTCAACATTCAAATGTACTTCTGCATCACCACACCAAAGCCCCCCTCACACTGCATTAGTGTTTTCTCGAAATGTGTTTGTGAATCGCTTCTACTCAAACTCAAACACTTCCTCTGCCAACACACACAATTCCTCTTTCCATTCAACTGATCACTTTTGGTGGCGCTTTCACTGAATTGGAATGATTTAATTTTGTAAAAATACATTTTCCCACAACTGCACGTGAAGAATAATTATTATTAGTTCACTTGCTGGATAGTAATTGTTATAAAAAAGCTGTTTATTGAGGAGTGAACAGAATGTTTGTGCCAGTGCACAATGTGTTTTTTAGTTTAAACTCATTTTTGAATTGCGCGGGTTTATTTTGCTGGTTGAACAGCTGAATGCTGAGTGATTTTGATTCGACTAACTGGGTTTCCTTTCAACTTGCAAATTGTAGTATTGTATACTTTACCTCGGGCCACTCCCGTGTTTCGGAGGACACGTTAAGCTGTCGGTCCCGGCTGCCTAAAAACAGTTGTTAAGTCACGGCAGAGGCCCTGAACTTATTGTCTAATGTCACGTCTTGAACTTATTAAAGACAGGAGGATTTTAAGCAGAGTCTACACGCAAGGATTTGTGCTAAGACTTAACTGTCAGTCAAAACTTCAGTTAAGAAGTTATGAAAACTTTCGTCCACACCATTACGTTTAAACGTATAGTAGTGAGAATTGAGAGAAAGAAGAACAGTGGTTCTTGGTGTTATCTGCTATGTAAATGTTTACTTCTAAGCAATTAATTACTCTGCTTTTGACACTTTTACGGTGTTTACTTGGACCTTTGTAGAATGTTCTAGTTGTTTGATTAGAAATTAATGGAGTCTTATCGAATATTTTGGAAGGTGTGAAGGTCTTTCATTGTTTATTTTAGAATTCGGTAGAAGTTGATAGAAAAATCGAGAGATATCTCAATTATGGGAAATTATATAAATAGAGGGAGACTTTTGTAAATGAATTCAGTCTTGTTTGAAATTCGTCGTGATAAACAAGTTGTGACAGTTCTATATATTGTGCCTATATAGTGATTGTTCTTCTTTGTCTGTGCCTATAGTGATAATTCTTTTTCCTATTTAATTCATACCAGTGAGCTACTAAATAGTTTTTATTGTACTACGGACTAGTGCTACGTAAGTTAATTGTTCTTTTTCGACGTTCCTTTTTTAATATTAATGGACAGTCTATTGTACAGTTATTATTTAATATTAGATCGGCCTTTTAACTTTTAGTGATTGATTGATTTTTGTACAGTTTATTGAAACTCCTTTATTAGTTGAACAATATCGATTTATCTGTTTTTAATTGCTTATTTTTCTGTAAGACATTACTGATCAGTGAGAGTTGTGATTATCTGTGTAAATAAAGTGCGAGTGATAAATTTAAGTGTTGCCAGCGTTATTTTAGACATAGAACCTGTAACAGTATTTTATCTAATATAATTTTCTTTCCGCTTGTGTTTAGTTTGTCATCAACCATGGAAGAACTACTAATTCTTGCAACTTGAGCAGGGTCTACTCTCTAGGACTTATGCTAGGTTTTAATGTACCGTTAAAACGTATCATTTAAAAGGTTGGGTGTGGACCGTAAAACTTACGTTTTGCGCGAACTGCATGGAGACGACAGTTATCTCGCAAAACTGATGGCAAAGGCATTATTTTAACTGACGGTTTAGTTGACCTTCGACAAGTCCTGACATGCAGACACTCATAGCGTTTTAACTGTCAGTTTCTCCACAGTTTTCAACAACTTCTCGTTGCGTAAAGGCTCTAGGTTCGCTCTACTCTTTCTGTTTTATTATTATTTTATAAGATATCTTTTTTTATCATTATTGGTGATACCTCAGATAATAAAAAGAAATATAATAAAAACTTGAAAAACACGTTTAAGTGGAAATTGTGACTCACGTTATGGCGTGACGGCCGTTTCACTCTGATGTTAAGAGCATCGTCAGACGACCCACAGTTCACACGTTCTCTCGTTCTCTCGTGTACTATGGGTCGTTTGACGATGCTCTTAACATCAGAGTGAAACGGCCGTCACACCATAACGTGAGTCACAATTTCCACTTAAACGTGTTTTTCAAGTTTTTATTATGCAGTTTTTCGTGGAAACAAGTTGGATCTTCAATGTCATAAAATGTAATATGTTTCTCAGTCCAAACGTAGATAATTACGCCGATCTTTGTTTTCATCACACAATTCTCGTAGCAATACAACATGAGAAAATAGTTTTTTCTCAACAACCATTCCCTACGCCAACATGTACGATAAACCCTCTCTTTTTTCAGACACAAAGGAAATGTTGCAAGAAATAGTAGTTCTTTCATGGTTGATGACAAACTGAACACAAACGAAAAAATTCTATTAGAAAACGTACGTTAAAACGTAATGGTGTGGACGCAAGTTTTCATAACTTCTTAACTGAAGTTTTGACTGACAGTTAAGTCATAGCGCAAATCCTTGCGTATAGACCATGCTTTATGCATGTCGAGAATAGTTTTCGTACGTTATGAAAAAATGTGATTTTTGGATGACGTCTGTTGAGCCTTGCCTTTTATTCATGGGCGGTGGTCCCAGTTTATTTACTTTAGTCAATCCTTCAATGTAATTATTATTTTTATTAAATGGTGGATCAAAATTGTGATATCCGCCTTTTTGGGTAGCCTATATACCACTTATTAATTGAGTACTATTATGTATTATTAGTCTCGATTGAGTGGTATTTACACTGTATAACACACAATACCTTAAAAATTTAATTTGAACTTAGCTGATTCATAATACATGTCATACCTAACTACCTAACAATGTTGAGGTTGCACTGTCAGATTGTGCTATCTAAATAATTGTATTTCATTTGCTTGTGGATTTAGTTCCTTTTTTTGAGTAAATGTTTTGTGATAAAGTAGATGGAAACTGTTGTCATCTTTTCGGGATAATAAAATAATGCTAATCTTTCTTAGTAATGGCGAAGGTGATATTGTGGAAGGTATCCATAATGAAAAATAAGACGAAATTGTCACAACCACATTTATTAAAACTTCGAGAAACTAGTTTCGGTTGTTACACCATTATCAATCTCAATCAAACTGAAAAACTGAAGTACAGAGAAGCCTTATATATACTATACATGAAATGATACTATTGGCTAAGAGGGAAAGAGGCTGACCTTAATCGGACGTTGTGATTGGTTGTCAAGTCACGCCCCCTGGTGGGAGGAGTAACAAGCAAAAATATGAGTCAAATCAATAACTAAACAATGTGAACATCAAGAAAGTAACAAAAAATTTGTAATAAGGCTAGAATTTAATCATATTTCAAACTTAAACTCAAGTTTGGTTTAGCAGAGAGGAATATATTTTTCAATAGACAGTGCCTTAAATTGGGATTAGTACCGAAGTTTGTTTCAATAAAATCCAACAACAAGTCCATAATTGCGCAAAAAAGTATTGAACAAGCACAAAAATTTTGGATAAAGAAAGAAATTAGCTGGTGGTACAAAAGAAGGGATAGCTTATCGTTCTACATTTTCATCTTACATTCGCAACTGACGAAAAAACTACACAAAATTGAATGGGATTTCTTAAACTATAAGTGCAGGGACGAAATCTATAAGAAATTGAAAGAAAAAACCGTTACACAGAACTTGAAATTACAGAAACTTGTTGAAGAACAACGTCCAAAACCGAATAATACAAATTATCACCATAAGTTTGCTGATAGAGTTAAAAATTTCACTAATGTCTCGTTTTCACCTTCAGAACAAGAATTGCTAGGACAAGGTACTAAATTCAACAGTTATAGTAGTTTAGGGAGCAAACAAACAGAACTTCTAGCATGCAGCATTGATAGGAATTAGAGAGTGTCACAGAATCGTATTTTAACCAACAGATGTGCGGACATAATTTTACAAGAACAGGCAAGACAAGTTTTATCCAATATTCAACGTACAGAGGGCATCGTGAAGAA
Organism: Conomelus anceps; assembly: GCA_948455865.1. Classification (NCBI taxonomy): domain Eukaryota; kingdom Metazoa; phylum Arthropoda; class Insecta; order Hemiptera; family Delphacidae; genus Conomelus; species Conomelus anceps. The sequence goes on from OX418216.1 coordinate 145,767,346, forward strand.
GATTAAGAAGAAAGTCAAAGACAACGATTTGATCATAGTCAAAGCAGACAAAGGAGGCACCACGGTTATATTAGAGAAAACTGAATACATAGGTAAAGTTAACGAATTCATTTCAGATAATAATTTCATTGAGATTAACTCCAATCCAACCAACAACATTAATAAATTAGTTAAAAGTAAGCTGGCAGGAATCACAAAGTTAATCGATAAACAGGAAATCAAATATTTAACAGTTATGAACCCATACCCACCCAGATTATTTGGTCAGCCCAAACTTCACAAGATTCCGATAAGACCAGTAGTGTCATTTATTAATTCTCCATGTTCGAAATTGGCCCACAAACTCAACAGTAGCTTCAGATCGTTAACGGGATTCCAACCTAAATTTGGAATCAAAAATTCATTGGAGTTGGTCAATAAAATCAAAAATATTCCTGTTCATTCATCTTATAAACTTGTTTCTTTTGATGTAACTAATCTCTTTACAAATATACCAATTGAAGAAAGTCTTAACAGAGCTGAAGAGATCATGGAAACTACAATTAATGATCCTATTATTAGAACTGAGCTGTTAGGATTGATGAAGTTATGTACTGAATATAACTATTTCAAGTTTGACAATAAATTTTATGAACAGAAAGATGGGTTAGCGATGGGTTCACCACTTTCACCACTACTAGCTGAATTATTTATGGATAGCCTTGAACATGAAATTTTTGAAAATAATAATTTTAAGAATAGGATTGCTTATTGGTACAGATATGTAGATGATATTATTTGTTTGTGGAAGGGTAGTAATAGACAATTAGATAATTTCCTTAGCTATTTGAATCGTTTACACCATAAGATTAAATTCACCATAGAGTTAGAAGAGAATAGTGTTTTAAATTTTCTAGATTTAAGAATTGACCATAGCACAGGAACCCACAATTTCTCTTTTTTTAGAAAACTCATACCGATGTAATCATACCTCATCACTCATGTCACCCAATATCACACAAACTTGCAGCCTTCAATAGTATGATTTATAGAGCTTTAACCATTCCAATGAGCAATCATCAATTTGAAAAAGAGATTAGTACGATTAAACAGATAGCTATTACAAATGGATATGAGGAAATCATTGTCAATAAAATGTTAAATAGAATAAATAGGAGACTAGCAGTAAGTACTAGCATTGCTGTAACGGAAACTGGGGAAAGGTCATGGATAACGGTGCCTTACCTTGGCCCAAATTCTGATAAATTAGGAAAACAACTGAAAAAGAACGGTTTTGATGTAGCTTTTCAAACCAAACCAATTTTAAAGAGCTTATTTGGGTGTAGTAAAGACAAAATTGATATCTGGGATAAAAGTGGGGTTTATAAATTGAATTGCGGTGATTGTAATGCTTGTTATGTGGGTCAGACTGGTAGAAGTTTCAAATGTAGAGTAAATGAACATATCAGGGATTGGAAAACCCAAAAAGGAGATTCAAATTTTGCAGAACATCTCATTAATAATGGACACAAGTTCAAGGCTGAAGAAAATGTTGAATTTCTGCATTTGATTGGCAAAGGCAGACAATTGAACATTTTAGAAGCTTTGGAGATAACTAAGTTGGTAAAAAACGATTCCATAACTAATTTAAATGACCAAATTTATTTTAACCAATTAAATACAACTAACTTGGTTTCATTATAATTCCAGCCTATTTTTAAAAAGCAATTCTTATGTGTATTTCTCAGTTGACCTTGATTGCATTTCAGTGAGCTTCTAATTTTTAAAGAAAATAAAAATAAAAAGAAATAAAAATTAAAAGAATTTTTAATTTTAATTTGATTAAATTCTAGCCTTATTACAAATTTTTTGTTACTTTCTTGATGTTCACATTGTTTAGTTATTGATTTGACTCATATTTTTGCTTGTTACTCCTCCCACCAGGGGGCGTGACTTGACAACCAATCACAACGTCCGATTAAGGTCAGCCTCTTTCCCTCTTAGCCAATAGTATCATTTCATGTATAGTATATATAAGGCTTCTCTGTACTTCAGTTTTTCAGTTTGATTGAGATTGATAATGGTGTAACAACCGAAACTAGTTTCTCGAAGTTTTAATAAATGTGGTTGTGACAATTTCGTCTTATTTTTCATAATGCTAATCTATTTGAATATGTTGCACTTTATGAACAAGATCATTCTTTTAGTTTAGTATTCGCTAGTAGTCCTATGTTTTAATGAAGGGAGTTTTATCGTCAATAATAATAATAATAATAATATTATTATTATTATTATTATAATAGACTCACTAAACAAAAAATATTCGACTTTTTCAAAAATAGAAAGAGAAAGTAAAGATTCAAACAAGTTCAACTTGATTTTAATGAATTGAATATTACAGAAAATTCAATCAAGAACACTGTACATTTAAGAAACATGTTGAAAGATGAAAATGCTGGAAGATTCCAAGAACATCCTAAAGCTAGAAGAGGTACTGTAGTAGTATCAGTGGAGAAAATAACGACAACATCGGAGAGAATAAAGGAGTACTGGAAGAAGAATCCATGAAGAGATAATTGATTCAACGTACCCCAGAGTGATTCGAGAAAAAAAATGATGATAATTATAATAATAATGATAATAATAATATTAATAATAATAATAATAATAATAATAATAATAATAATAATAATAATAATAATAATAATAATAATAATAATAATAATGATGATAATAATAATGATAATAATGATAATAATAATAAAAATAATAATAATAATTATTATTATTATTAAAATAATAAGTTGTTAGAATAATAAAAGTAAGATTTAAAGTTCAAAGATTACCACTTCAAGCCTAAAGAGAATACAAAACGAATGAGGAAAGAGATGAGGGATGATAAGGGAAAAATTGGAAAAAAGATAAGTGGAGAAACAAGAAAAAGGAGAATAAAGATAAGTGGTTGACAAAAATAATGGAACTGATGTTGAACATTTAAATTGAATTACTAGTTAGAGAAGGGAGCGAATAATGTTCAATGAAGAAGAAATGAGCCTCTAGTGACGAGTGTTGATGAAAATGCTTGCATAGAATTTGAATGTCTCAAGCGTCGTGTGAATGATTTTCACAGAAAGATAATTGCCAACAGCAGAAGCAGCAGCAGTTGAAGGTAATGTGAAACAGGACAATTGTGATTTAATCTTATTTCAGTGACTGTGTCATTTGCAGCCTGTGTCTGTCTCTCTGCATGTATGTTGGTTGTGAAAGGACTCCTTGGGGAACATGATTGTGTGCTAGCTAACTGGAGTCTGGCTGGCTCCTGACATGAGAAACAGAAAACGAGTCACTGCGACTCATGGGATGATGAAGAAGAAGAAGTAGTGGAACGGTGGCGAAGAGGGGAACAATAGAAGAACAAGAGTGGAGAAGAAGAAGAAAGAGGCAAATAAGTAGAGGAAGAGAAAGAAAGAGGGGATGAAGGTGAAGATGATGAAGAAGATGAAGGAGAAGAGGAGAAAAAATTGATGAAGAGGAGGGGAGGAAATAGACGAAGAAGAAAAGGGGAAGAAGAAAGAGGACGAGTAGAAGAAGAAGAATAAGAAGAAGAAGAAGAAGAAGAAAGAGAAAAAAAATTGCAGAAGAAGAAGAGGAAAAAGAAGATTGATGAAGAGGAGGGGGAAAAATAGAAGGAGAAAAAAGAGTAAGAAGAAAGAGGACGAATAGGAGAAGAGGAAAAAAGAGGTGAACATGAAGGAGAGGAAGGAGAAAAAAGAGGTGAACATGAAGGAGAGGAAGGAGAAAAAAGAGGTGAACATGAAGGAGAGGAAGGAGAAAAAAGGCAGAGGAGAAGAGACAGGAGGAAAGAAAGATGAAACAAGAGAACAAGAAGGAAGAGAAGAAGAAGAAGTAGGGAGAGGAGGAGAAGAAAATAAAGAGGAATAATAAAAGGAGAAGAAAGAAAAGTGAAGAAGAAAGAAGAAAAAAAAGGAGGAGAGGAAAAATGAGAAGGTGGAAGTAGAAGAAAAAGAAGAAGAAGAAAAGGGTAAAAAGAAGGAGAAAAAGAAGACAGAGGTCGAGTAGAAGAAGCAGAAGGAGGAGAAAAAGAAGAAGAGGAAGAAGATGAAGAAAGAGGAGAACAAGAAGAAAGAGAAGAAGAAGTGTAGAGAGGGAAGAAAAAACAGAGAGGAGAAAAAGAAGAAGAAAGAGAGAGAGAGGTCAATAAGAAGAAGAAAGAGGAGGTGAAGAAGAAAAAAAATAAGCAGGAGGAAAAGAAGAAGAAAGAGAAGAAAAAGTGGTTGAAGGAGAAGAAGGAGAAAAAGAAGAAAGAGGAGAAGTAGGAGAAGAAAATGAAGGAGAAGACGATAAAGGAGAATGAGAAAGAGAAGAAGACGGAGAAAAGGTGGGAGAAGGTGTAGAAGAAAGAGGAGAAAAAGGTGTAAAATTAGAAGAAGAAGACGGTTATCATGAAAAGGGAACCGAAGAAGAAGGCGGGAGATGAAAAAGAAGTAGACGAAGAAAAAGCTGGTTGTTGAGAAGGAGGAGGAATCGAATAAGAAAGCGGGAGATGAAAAAGATGAAGAAGAGGATGAAGAAGAAGTAGAAGACAAGGCTAGGGTACAAATGAGCTGAGCTTTCCATTGCAGACGCCGCGATAAGCGTGCTCTCATGTTTTGTTGCGTGTTCTGCAGCAAATTTCACTTGTCGAGTACAATTCTCTAAGGGGTCTTTCTGAAGCAGCAGTTCAGTTCCTATTACTTAGGTGTGTTTGTTTTGGTTGGTGTTTGAATAGCTCAAATATTGAAGAGGAATTTTTTTTAATGTGGAAATACACACTTAAAACGGACCAATATTATTTTAAAGGTGTGTTAATGTCTAATCAAAGCAAAAACATTCACATTGTAAGGAAATTCAAAGAAAGAGGACAGCGTCCTTCATTGCATTGTGTCAACAGTTGCTTCCTCAATTCTGTTTACAATCGGATAACGAGTGAGCGCTTGTAGTTTCTCTATCTTCTTCTCAACGCTCTCTTTCCTTCTTATTTGTCGAAAGGCTTCTAGTATTTTTGAGAGTATCCTAGATGACAGCTTATCGGTTTTGAAAATACTATGTTGATAGAAAGGTCTTGGAATGAACTATGAGGAACAATACAACCCTACAAAAAGGACTCTTTTCGTTAGCAGTCTTTAGGTTTTATTCAGATCTCAACAAGTTCTTATGTGGGTGACAGTTCATTTCGTGGCAGTACAACACAGTGCTATACACAGTACAATTGTCCCTCAGTGTGATAACCATAAAAATAGTTGTACATAGGAAGTGCTTGGTTTATTAGTGGTTGTAGCATAATTTATTATAGAATACAATGATGTTACTGGTAGTGACACTCTGCATTTATACCTCAATTCAAGTGATTACAACATAATCACGTAGCCACTTTCAGATCCAGGAATGACTGTATTGAAATATAATTTCTGAAACCTGAGTGTGACTCAGCGGCTTAACTATGGGAGGGGGTCTGGAGATCCCCCCCTCTCAAAGGCAGAAGAGATTTTGAGGCTTTAGCAAGCCTTGTGAGTTGAAGATGATGTCTGGAATCGCTAAAAATGTGGTTTGTGGAAGGGATTATTTTACAAAGGGTTTCCGGGGGCGTACCCCCCGCCACCCCTTTAAAAAAAAATACCTACTTATATTTCCTCAATCTATTGTCAGAGGACTCCTTTTTCACTCCCTGCTGCGTAGACGAAACCCCCCCCCCCCCACCACCAAACACTCTAATATAGGCACTGATGTAATAGGATGAATCTTCTCAAATTGTAAAAAATATGTAGGAAATTCCATTATAGAACCAGATCAGAAAGAAAGGAACAGATAAAAGAAAGAATAGAGATAAAATTACATTATATACGCTAATTTACAAAATTCTATTATGACTGATTAAAAATCATATTATTAACAACACAATAGATTGTACTAATGGTAAAAGTTTGAATATTAACAATGAGGTTCTGTGTGAAGCATTTACGTAATAAGGGCGAAGTCTGGACAAAGCTTCGTCCACTCAAACTTAACCTTGATGAATTCGAAATGAAATACTATGTAATTAGAAATAATTGAATACATTTTGAATACGAATTGCTAAACTTCTGAAGTGATTGGAAATAAATAATAAAAATAGTGTTTTTTATATATCCTTAACATACAGATGGGACAGTATTTACAGAATGAAAGATAAAGCTTGTCATACAAAGGAAGGAGAAAATAAATAATTGAAATTTGTTTTTTATATATGCTCAACATACAGATGGGACAGTATTTACAGAATGAAAGATGAAGCTTGTCATGCAGAGGAAGGAGAAAATGAGAGGGAAAAAGATTAGTGGAAGCTGCAAGTGAGTGAAAGGATTGGTTGGAGCGTGATGTTCAGGTTAGCCTTTCAGTTAACGTAACGTTAATTGGTAGTGTGGCACCTCTCAATGAAGCCGTTTGTAAGCCTACAATTCTGCTTAACGATCCGCCTAATAATTATTGCTGTTCTCTCGCTCTCATCATCATCATCATCATCGTCATTATCATCTCTCTCACTCTCTCTCGCACCTTCTTTCTCTTATTCATCATGTAGTAGTAATGATTGAGACCATCGTTAACATGGTCCGTGCAATCTATTGCATACACAGGATAATTAAATCAACACACCCAAACAAACACCGCACATCCATCAATACTACACAGTATAGCACTTCAGATATGTTCGTTATGTCCACAATATAATTAATTTCGAATTTCCTTTCTAATGCTATAAATATTATGCTGAACAATATTAAGGACATTGACAACTGCATTGTAGAGTAGCTTAGGATGCAGTAGCGTAACTATAGATCCCCCTCCTCCAGACTCAGAAACAAAAGAAATTTTGGAATTTTAAGATGCCCTGAGATACAATAATTTTTGACAAAAGACGTCTTGAATCACTGAAAAGGGGGTTTTAGAGGGATTTTTTTAAATCCGTGGGAGTGCCCCGAAACCACCGCTTAAATTAACAAGTTACATAAAACTTCTTGTTCCATGACGAACTGCGTTGTTAATTTTTACTTTTCAAGTGAATCCAATGACTTGCAGTCAAATTTTTATTAAGAATAGGCCTAAGTAGTATTTTACTTACTCTGTAGGCCGAAAGTTTTCGAGTTGTTAAAAAGTTCGGCCTGCAGAGTAAGTAAAATACTACTTATCTCTATATATAAAAATGAATGTCTGTCTGTATGTATGTATGTGGGTATGTATGTGTGTACCCTATAGACTCCAAAACTACTTGACAGATCGGCATGAAACTTTGGGAATATGCTGTGTGAATATTGGGGATGGTTTCTGACCATAAATTTCAATAGGGGAGCTAATAATTATTATTAGTTGAACCATTTTATAGACTTAACCTACTGAACTTGCCAGCCAAACAGCTTAAAAAAACAGCTGATATAAGTCAACAGTTTTTAATCATATGGCAGGCCCCTTACTGGCGTTATTTACGCTGTCTTTGAACAGCAAAAGACTTTGCACTTTGCATGTAGGCTACCGTGCAGTTGGAGCCTTGCAATATGTAGGAAACATACGACTGGGTATGATGAAATGTAATTAAGCTAGGTTGATGACATCTGTTAACCAATGCAGCTAGAAATTTGAAATGCAGCCTCAGCGGGAGGTGGCGAATAATAAAATAAAAAACTAGCTTCTACCCTTATAGTCATAGGAGGTTTAAATTTGAAATGTATCTTCATTCAGAGGTGGTGATTAAGAAAACAACGAAGCCTCTATGATCAGCTGGAAGAGCCCTAGGACTAACTTCTTTCCTAATTTTAAATGTAACCTCAGCGGGAGGTGGCGAATAATAAAATCAAGGAGAATTTTCATGAGAATGCAGCAACGCGCGTTGGGCCAGCTAGTTATTAATAAAAATTTGACTGCAAGACGTTGTATTCACTTGAAAAGTTAATTACATAAAATCTTGAACTGCTGTTAGAAAACCCCTCCTTCTCCTCTTAAAGAACATTTTCAAGTTCGGTACTATACTGTACTGTATCAGGTGAGGTGGGGGATGAAAACTAGTGGGTTAAAGATAGTTTTAAGTGGGCCTGTTTAGAATTTTGACTACTTGAACAATACATTTTTAGCACCAAAGTTCGGATCACCTACTGATAATGATGCAAAAACTAGATAAAAATTTGACACACGATTCGGGTTAGAAAAATGTTAGAATGGATGAATTTGTGTCAAGAATTGCTTGTAAAATGTGGCTTAAAAGGGATTGTTTTTCAAAAATTTCCTGGGGTGTCCGATCCCCCTTTTACTCCTATGGTTTACTATATAGTGAGCCTAAACACACACCCCCTCGCATGTATCATTGATCAGCCCCTCACAAACTGACCCCCTTTATTAGGATGGCCACTGTTAGGATGAAAATCGATGAATACAACTATACAAGAATAATATATTCAGTCAGCACCGGGAAACAACCCACGGACCTTCTAATCACTGGTTAGGCTAGCGTCATAATCACTAGACTGTACCAAAGACAATATAATGTAACATTGTCTTTGTTAAAAGATTGTCTTTATCATTGCCAATGTTACATTGTCTTTGACTGTACTGACAATCTCTTCACATTGCAACTGAATTTCCACGTTGCTACTATGTAACAATGTAACATTACATTGTTACATTCAATTGTTACATTACATTGTTACATCACACTATTACATCACATTGTTACATTACATTGTTACCTCTAGCATGTAACATCTTACAAAATAATTCCAGCATGATGTACATTTCCTAGAAAACATGCTTAAATTTGATATTTCTTTCATTGTTAAATGACAATGCGTGAATGGATAAGAGAACTAGCAGAGGACGATGGAAAAAGTAGAAGAAGAAAGAAGTGAAGGAGATTAAGAAGATGAAGAAGGAGAAGAAGAATGAGAAGTAGAAATAGAAGTGGAAGTAGAAGTAGTTGTAAAAGCAGAAGAAGTGGATAAGAAACAGAGGATGGTTGAAAAAGAAAAAGGAGATGATGAAAAAAACAGGGAGATGATGAAAAAAATAAAAAGATGATGAAAAAAAGAAGAAGAATGAGAAGTAGAGGTAAAAGTGGAAGTAGAAGGAGGAAGTAGAGGACGACGGACAAAGAAGAAAGAGGAAGTGAAGGAGATGGAAAAGATGAGAAAGATGAGAAAGGAGAAGAAGAATAAAAAGTTGGAGTAGAAGGAGATGGAGTAAAGTAGAATTAGGAGAAGAAAGCAGTAGGAGGAGAAGAAAGGAGAAGAAGGTAGTAGAAGTAAGCTTCTCCTAGAAGAAGAAGAAGAAAGTGATGGAGATGGTGAAGATGAGGAAGTAGAAGAAGAATAAAAAGTAATAGTAGAAGCTAGTGGAAGCAGAAGGAGAATAAAAATTAGAAGCGGAAGCAGAAGCAGAATGGGAAAAGAAACAGAAGATGATGGAAGAAGGAGGAAGTGAAGAGGAAGAAAAAGAAGAAACAATAGGAAGTAGAATGAGGAGTAGTAGTGGAAGCAGAATAAGTATAAGAAAGAAGTGAATGAGTGGGGGGAGGAGATAAATAAGAAGATAAGAAAACAGACTATCATAGATAGTTTATCTATCATAATATGTCACACTGGAATTCCAGATTCAATTGAATTGGACAACCTTCTAGTCTGCATCTCCCTTTGAAGTAGTACCCATTTCGAATTGCTACCACCACCCCCCCACACACACAACAACCGATCCCATCATAGATTTCCCCATAGCAATGCTCGGGACATCATTGGTCTATTGATGAGATGTTGTATAGGGGAATTATCCACACGCTTAATGTGTTGTGGTGATGTAAAGTGGGGGGGGGGGGGTGAAAAGGGGGAGGGGATAGGATCGGATAGATAGATTGGAATTATAGCAGTGGTACATCACTTCAATTATTCGAGTTGACATCATGCTGTTTGCTTTGCTGAATGGTTGCTTTACCATTGTACTGTCCCACGCCCCTTTAACATTGACACGAGTTCTAGATTGTTCGATAACTAATTATTATGGTTATTCAAAAAGAAGGAGAAGGTATTGAACAAATTTACGTTTTTCTTATTTCAAACTAGAAAAAAATATATATACATATAATTATATTGTTATGGTTTCTGTCACTAAAATAATGCTGCCAATACCTGAAAGAAACGCTCGAACTTCATTTACTCAATTAACTCAGAATAGACACAAATAAGTAGTTATCATACACAAAAATCAATAAAGACAATTCAAACACAATTCAATAACGTTCAAGTAATTATAAATATTCATGTAACAATATTAATTAATCACTCTACAAAACTAAGTAGTAACAGTCCATAGGGCATCAATACTTTAAATACAAAGTGTCCAATAATCTATTCAATGATTTGAAATGAAACGTATAATAAACGGTTGATACACTCAATAATAAACTAAAGATTTACAAAGCACAAGATAATTATGTCACAGCTGTTTTCAATCACAATTTATAGAACTGTATAAACTGCCCCGAACAGAGGAATGTTTACTGACACAGATAAAAACGTGTTGAAATCTGAATAATTATTGAACTAATCGCTTACAAGGACAGCCTATATAAACAGATAAAAACAGATAAGCTAATGTCATCAAGTATACCAGAAGCCCATTTGAGAGTGAAAGAACGTGTTGTGATGAAGAAAGAGAAATAACAAGCTTTTGCCTGTTATCAATGTAACTGGAAGAAATTGTTGACATACTGAAACGTTACATACAGTAGAAACAATTAGTCTGGGCGCACGGCTATTTGGTAGTCAGCCATGGCGAGGGGAGTGTTTATCGCTTATTTCTAAAAACATGTGGCCCATGCGACGCTGCAGATGCCTTCAAGGACAACTAGTCAACTTGTACAGGACGGCTAGTAGTGAAACCAGAGCCACGCGCCCAGACTAATTGTTTCTACTGTACCTTTGTACTGTTCCAGGAAGTTCTTGATATTTCTATAGAAACAGATAAGCTAATGTCATCTAGCATACCAGAAGCCCATTTGCAAAATCAAATCAAAATCAAATTTATTTCCTTTTTGCCACAATACAAAATAAATATTTAAGATACAATCTTACGTTCTAACATATTTACAAAATCAGGAAAAAACCTGCAAAGGCATAAGCCTGAGCGCAGGAAAGGTAACAAAAGCATACGCATAACTTACTAAGTTTATAATAATAATACATAATGAAATGAAGATGAAATTTTTCTGTTGTTAGTTAAGTGAAAAGGAGGAAAATGCATGACACTAATGACGGATGAACCATTTGTCAATGAAAGGAATGGGGATGATGAGGGAGTTTATGGATTTGAAAGCTACAGAGTGATACAACAATATAACGATATTTTATTACCGTATGCATTCAGGAGGTAAAGGAATAGAAATAATTTTTTTTTAATAAAAAACGGAGCATATTTCCTAGAATATATTTAATGTTGGTGCATTGGAAATAATCCATTAATTAATTTCCTTGATTAAAGACTTGGAGATTTTATTTCTGATGAAGTAGCTTGGAATTATGTTAACTAATTTATTTGATGTGAAATTTAGTTGTCTGTCGCAAACCGTCAGTCTTGATCTGGCTGCTGTAAACATTATTGAGGTTTCTCTTAAACTGTACGGTGTCTTCCGTTGTTGAAGCTTGTCTTTATTTTTGTTTATATATAGTATGACATTTTTCAAGTACAACTGTTTAATTTTTAGAACATCAAATTCACAGAAAAGTGCATTACTGGGATAACGCCTGGGTTTGCCCAATATCGCTTTTATAAGATATTTCTGTGTCACAAATAATTTATTCAGATGGGAGTTTAAAGCTCCACCCCATGCCTTGATGACATACTGTAATACACTTTGCGCATAGGCATAATAAATCATTTTTGATAGTTTAATATTTTTCAATTTGCTGACACTATGGAACTTGTAAATTAGGAATTTTAATCTATTACATAAATTATTAATGTGTGCATCCCATCGTAAATAAGGGTCTAATATAATGCCTAGGAATTTAATTTTTTTTTCACTTGATATTTTTGGGCAAGCGCAGTTCTGATCTACATTGGTTAAACATGATGTTGAGTGGATAGTCAGGTTATAGTTATTATCAGGTTGCCCAGTGCCCAGCCGAGTTCGGAGAAAAAGTCATGAAAATTCTCTTTTTTGTGTTAAGTGTTAAAGTGTGATTATCTAGAAAAGATTTTATTTTATTCAGACCTAGCTCACTATTTTTCATTACATCAGGCCATGCATTGCCACTGAAAATAAGCGTTGTGTCGTCAGCATATGATATCACCTCACAATCGTCTATTTTTAAATTCATCATATCATTTACATAAATTAGGAATAGGATCGGAGATAATACGGTCCTTGCGGCAGGCCATAGTTGGAACAATACATTTTACTGGTTTTGTTTTCAATTGTAAGGATTGTAAGGATTTGAGAGTGAAAGAACGTGTTGTGATGAAGAAAGAGAAATAACAAGCTTTTGCCTGTTATCAATGTAACTGGAAGAAATTGTTGACATACTGAAACGTTAAAGGGAATTACCTTAAAATATAATATGAATGAGAATATTTTTTTTTCGAAGAATGAAGCCCACATTCCTCTGAGACCTGTATGCGGGTAATGAATTGGATAATGGTGGATGATGAGTTGGACCTACAGTTTTAGGTGGGTTCCGTGGTGATTTTACAGCAGAGAACGTTCATAGAAAAGGGAAAGTTTAAAATCTTTCAGCACTTTGAAAAGAGGTTTCAATGATGGCTGCAGTGGCCTGTTGTTTGCCTGAAATTGAATGGTAAAAACACCACCAGAACGATCATTTTGTATGTTGCAATTAGCGATACAACACAATAATGGTAATTACAGAGTTTCAATTGCTTTATTTGCAAGCGATATTCAATAAAGTGTCATACAAGTTGAAGAAAGAACTTTTTGCTTCTGAAGACAATAATTTACGTGTGCTGAAAACAAACAAATTGATCTTGTGAGTATTGGTGATGGTGATATTGATGAAGAATAACACAGATGTCACAACCACTGAAGAAATTGATATTCGAGATAATATAGTTTCAACAGTCACATCATTGTCAATATCTATCAAACTAAAACTAAAATACAAAGTTTCTCAATATATACCCTTCTTAGACGAATACTATTGGTTTAGAGTCAGGGAGCCTCTCATTGGCCGAACTCCACGTTGAAGGCCTGCCATTGATTGATACTAGACACGTCCATTAGTAAAAAGGAGTACTCTCCCACAGCCATGAAAACAAGTAGAAAACCCATCGACCAGACACAAATCAACAATAGAATGAAGTTGAAAAATATTGAAGATCAATTACTCATTGAAGCTCTAGCAAACGAAAAATCAACCAATACAAGAATCAAGTCTCGACATTGACCTATTTTATGTTAAAACATGGTTGATAGTTTGAATTGGCACTGTTTAAAGTGTTCAATAGTCAATAGAAAGGCAGACTATTGAACACTTTAAACAGTGCAAATTCGAACTATCAACCATGTTTTAACATAAAATAGGTCAATGTCGAGACTTGATTTTGTATTGGTTGATTTTTCGTTTGCTAGAGCTTCAATGAGTAATTGATCTTCAATATTTTTCAACTTCATTCTATTGTTGATTTGTGTCTGGTCGATAAAAACCTGAAAAGGAATCGAAACATCGCTGAGCAATGAATGGAAAAATCTAAAAGGCGATTCAAACTTCGCTGAGCATCTGATTATGATGAATAACGACAAATTCAAGGTTAGAGGAAGGTCAAGAAAGATGCTTTCGCATTTCAAAGATAAAGACACTATTGAACATCTAATAGCTTTGGATATAAAGAATAGAATGATAAAGAGATCAATTGCTTCAACCAATTTATTTTTTCTTTTTTTTTCTTTTTCTTTTTGAGGATGAAGCCCACATAGGTCTGAGACCTGTGCGTGGGTAATGAGTTGGATGATGGTGATTGATGAGTTGGACCTACAGTTTTAGGTGGGTTCCGAACCACCGGAAAGTGATTTAACACTATCATCCATTGTTCTTGATAAAATGACTTGCTTCTTGATTTTCGTTAGCTTGACCTTCATCAAGTTATTGACCTTCAATATTTTTCTAGTTTGTTTTATCGTAGATTTGTGTCTGTTCTTGTTTTTCATGGCTATTCCGTATTTATTTATTAACTTATTCATGACAAGAATGCAATAAAGGAAATGTACAACATGTCTTCGCCCACCTTCACATTCGTTGTAAATTTGTCACAATAAATAAATAACACTGCTTTCTTTGCAAATTTACAACACTGAAGAATTCAAATACTAGGTTATGCCAATTTTCACAAGGAACTCCACTTTGAAGAGCAATGACTAATTTTTTCCAATTCTAGAATATTATGGATAGGATTGGGGGGGCTATTTCTTTGTAATAAGGGGCGGGTCCAGTATCAACCAATACCGTCTCCAACGTAGACCTATGAGAGGCTTCCAGCCAATGAATCGATAGTATTCGTTGAAGAAGGGTTTATATTGAGATACTCTAAATTTTAATATCAGTTTGCAAGAGATTGACAATGAAGTGACTGTTGGAACTGACGTATCTGAAATGATAATTTATTAAGTGATTGTGACAAGATTTGAATTAAACAAATTGATGCTTTCCTGCTGTGTTATAGTCATTTAAATATAGTGTATCAACAGTGTCATGCGGTAACAATTGAAACTTCTACTAGGGCCGTTTTTTTTTCTGAATGTAGCCTACATAGGTCTGACATCTACGCGTGGGTAATGAATTGGGTGATGTGATCGATAAACCTACAGATTTAGGTGCGATCCGAACCACCGGGATATTGTTCTATAGGAGAGAACGTTTTTGCTCGCCAATACAATCGGCAAATACACTTGAAATTTCAATTTTCCTCTTCTTATGAACTTTGAGATACAGTATATTAATTTATTAATATTTAGGATGATGATGATGATGATTATTATTATTATTATTATTATTATTATTATTATTATTATTAGTATTATTATTATTAATTTATTATTATTATTAATTTAATATTATTATTTAATTTATTCGAGAAATATTTAATACTTGAGAGAAATAATCGCTTGAAAAAGTTTCTATTATATTTAATTTGGTGATTTTCTACTTCATTATCTTCATTTTCCTCTCCATCTTCTTCTTCACATTCTCCTTTTCATTTTCCTTCTTCTTCAACTTTTTCTCCTCCTTCTTTTTCTTCTTGTTCTCCTTCTTCTCCTCCTTCCCCTTGCTTTCCACCATTGTCGTCTTCTTCTTCTCGTTCTTCTTCTCCATTCTCTTTTTTCTTCATCAAAATCTTTTCTTACTTCTTTTCTACATTTTCTTATCCTTCTTTACTTTTTTCTTTTCCTAAATCTACTTCTTTTTCTTTTTCTCCTTGTCTTTGTACTTCCTGTTAGCAAAGGAAGATATTATGAAGAAGGAGATTACTATGAAAGATGAAAATAAGATGGAGAGGACAAAGTACAAGAAGAGGAGGAAGAAGAATGAGAGGCGAAGAAGAAGATAAGAGGAAAAGGAAGAAGGAAAAGAGGAAAAAGAAGAAGACGAAGAGTGAGAAAAAGAAGAAGAAGAAGAAAAAGAAGGATAAGGAGAAAGGAGAAGATGAAGAAATAGAAGTAGAAGAATTATTACAAGTGGAAGTAGTAGGAGATGAAAAAAGTAAACGATAAAGGAGAAAGAGAAAAAAAGACGAAGAAAAATGAGGAAAAGAAGAAGACGAAAAGTAAGAAAAAGAATAAGAGGGGGAAGAGGAGGAGGAGGAGGAGGAGGAGGAGGAGGAGAGGAAGACGGAGTTTGACGAGGAGTAAAAGGAGGGAGAAGATGAAGAAATAGAAGTAGTAGAAGTACAAGTGGAAGTAGTAGAAGAGGGAAAAAAGGAGAAGAACAAAAGAAGAAGAAAGAATGAAAAAATACAACGATGATGATGAAAAAGCGAAAGCAGCAGAAAGAGGGCTGAGGACAGGGTATCAAAAGACTCCTTTGGGGGTGATCAATCGAATTAGGTCTAACAGATCTCAATCGACCCAGTTAGCGCCAACAAGGAGCTCACACCCTTCCTCCTCTTCACTCTCTTCATCACCTCTTGGTTTTCTTGAAGCAGTGTTCTTGGATAAGAGTGTCTTGTGACGGCTGAGATGGAAGGAGAGAGCGTTAAAATCTGTAGTCAGGCCTTGTAACAGCAATTTTTCGCGCCAAAATGGGGCACGCGCTTTGTTTTGGCGGGAACAATTGGCGCTCGGTTCGATTTTGGCGGTCTTTTGTGCCTCGCTGCACGAGGAGGACTTTGCAAAACTTAGCAGTGCTTCAGCTTCTTCCTCCACTCCCTCTTCTTATGCGATTCTTCCCAACAACCTCCCCTCCGCCACCGAAAAAGACTTTCGTCCATTTATTTTTCATGTTATTTATTCTTCTTCACATCCACTTTCATTCTACGGCACATCCCCACTCTACCATAATTTTTTCACACTGCTTCTTAACTTGTTCTTGTCCAGTTCTTCTATTTCCTCTTCATTTTCTTCTGCTTATTTTTCTTCTTCTTCTTCGTCACCTCTTCCTTCTCCTTCTCCTTCTTCTTCTTCTCCTCCTCCTTTTCCTCCTTCTGCTCCTCTACTCCTACCATTCTTCTTGTTCTTGCTCCGGTTTTTATTTATTTTTATCTCGTCTTTCTCTTCAATTGCTTATTTCATCGTCTTAATCTTTTCTTTTTCACACCTTTATTCTTCTTCTGCTTCTTCTTCTTCTTGGTATTTCTTCCTTCTCCTTATTCTATCATTCTTCATCTACTTCTTCTCTTTTCCGCACTAATTTTTTCCCCTCCATCTTCCAATAATTTTTTGCTCCTCCTTCTTAATCTTTATTAGTATTGCCTTTTTCATTATCGACTTCTACTCCTTTTCTTTCTCCCTCTTCCTACACAAATCCGTCTTTCATTATTTATGCCTTCTGCTGCTCTTTCCTGTTTTATCCTGAATATCTTGTTTTTGAAACATAATCGTTTTGTGTTTGATATTTGTTTTCCTCCATTTCTTTTCTTTTCCATTCTCCCTGTTATTTCCCTTCTCCTTCCTCTCTTCTCTCTCCAAATCTTCTCCTCTCTTTCTCTTCCACTTCTTCCTCTGTCTCCTTCTCTACCTTCCTGTCCTTCTAGTTCTGTTTCATCTTCATTATCCTCATCTCCTTTTCCACCATCTTCCTCTTCTCTTTTTGTTTTCATTCCGTCATCTGCTGTTCCTTTTCCTTCAGTATTCTCTTTACTGAACATCATGTTCTGAAACCACCTAACTACCCTTGTTAAAGCACCAAGTAACAATAGCATTGTCTTGGCTTTTCCCACCAACCCTTCTCAAATATAAGGACAATAGACTATCGCACCCTTCCCACGCCCATTTTATCATTCATTATCTATCTTACTCACATTCTCACTCTCCCGCACATCCTCTCTTTCTTTCTTCTCCTCCCTTTTCTTAACCACTAACTGCTGAGAAGACCCTCACATGCTTTTGCATTCACGATATCATTGGGAAATCAATGGGAAATAGTTCAATTAATTTTCACTCACACTCTTTCCTACTCCCTTTCACTCTTTCACTCACTCACTCTCTCTCTCTCTCTCTCTCTCTCTCTCTCTCTCTCTCTCTCTCTCTCTCTCTCTCTCTCTCTCTCTCTCTCTCTCTCTCTCTCTCTCTCTCTCTCTCTCTCTCTCTCTCTCTCTGAGAGGTAGTTCTCTCTGGAAAAATTTAGGGCTATTCTGCCCCAACTCCGCTTTTTTGTGCAAATGCATCGCCTGGATATTGCATTTCTTTTATTATGCAAAGATTCTTCTTAACGTCAGTAATCAAACTTACAAAACAGTGTAATAGTAACAGTGAAAACGTTTCGTCTTTTATCTATTTTTCATCTATCTTCCATGAATTTAGGTGATGTCATTCATTGTAAGGTTATAGTCAGTAGTCATATAAGTTGTACTCAAATAAAGCTATCTGAATCTCAATCTCAATCTCTCTCTGTTTCTCTATCTCTGTGTATGTCTCTCTCTCACTCTTTGTCTCTCTATTTGTGTCTCGCTCACACTGCAATTTGATGCACTGCAATACTTGGTATCATCTCCTTTAACGATAACTTCATATTTCCAACATTATGTTAAAAATAGCATAGGCCTAGTCAGAGTTGGAAATACATAATAAATGATGTACTTACAATTACTCCCATCCAAAAATTGTGTATACACATTATCAAAACGTGATTCGTTCTAATCTCTTTTTCTCTCTCCTAGTTTTGCATCATTAATTGCATAACTCATAATACCATTTCATTAGCTCTGCCAATAAGATCACTGTTCTTATTTTCAACACTGTGAATTTAATAGCATCGTCTAGGTCTACCAATTTATGTGATTTCAAAAATATTGTTCATCCAAGGTACGTCATAAAGTAGATATAAGAGGTTGGAAAGTAATGGCAATACAGCTTACGAAGCATGTCGCAAAATGAAGCTTTTTTAAAACACTACTGGGTCATTCCACGTCAAATCCGGTCTTTATCTCAGATTTCGATGAAATATGGTAAACTTATAGTGAGTGATGTGACTACCAAAAATACGTAATATTAGATTTTTATTCCAATCTGTTACAACCATTCGAAATTTCAAAAAATCCCCAGAAATTAGAAATCCGACACAATGATCTAGCAGCTGATGCAATTAATCTGGAGGGCTGTAAGTGGCATGATTTTGCACAATGTTTCTTGCTCTAGACAGCCATATGCAACACGGTATGTGCTGTAATTATTATTATTTTTTTGAAATTGAAAAATGTATTTATTTTTTCAAACAGTTCTTGTTTGAACATTTTAAAAATTTTTCGTAGATAATTTATAGTTTTGTTAAACATATGCCAGAATATGAAAATGGAATGAGAATAGGTTCAAAGTTGAAAAAATTCTGATAATGAAAGTCTGTATTTGTCCAATTAAAAGTAGGTTTTCCTAAATTCGAATTTTAAGTTTCCCAGGTCGAGGGAGCGCCGCTTCCCCATCAAAATACTAAAAAAACATATAAGACTCTCGCTAGCGTTCTAACTTACATCCCACTCCTTCCTTAAGCCCAACACGCACGAACGGCAATCCAGCGGCAATTCAACTGCAAAATTGCCGTCGGTTGCTGACAGTATCACAATTCAATGGAATTAGATACGAAATGTTATAGAGCGCACACACGGGCGACGTCAACAGAGCAGCAGCCTGCGACAATGAGCGACTGCCGCCGGTTGCCGTCGGCATTGTCTGCAAGCCGACTGCTAAACTAACGTCGGCTTGCAGTCGAGTCAACACACACACGACGGTAACAGAACTGCTAGCCGGCGTCAGCCCGACGTCAAAAATGAAGTCGAAGTGCAGGTGGTATCGACGGCAACTCAGCGGCAGTTCAACTGCAACCGACGGCAATTTTGCAGTAGATTCGCCGCTGGATTGCCGTTCGTGTGTGTTGGGCTTGGAGTCAGAATTAAATTGTTGCATAAGCAACTAATTTGAGCACTTGTCTACAAAATTTATAAAAACATTATGAACAAAGCAATCTTATCTAATCTAATCCGTAAGAAAGAGGTCTCTGCATTAACTTACTCATTTATGTAAATTATTTCAAGGTTTTTTTCATTTTTTCCAATTCATTCCCTACATTTGTTATCAATTATTTCAATGCTCTATCTATACTATCTGCCTACAAAAATTTATATTACACGTACTAACAATCCAATTCGTGAATTCTTTGATGTGATCTCTTACTTCTGACTGAAGTTTTGGGCGGGGTTTTGAAATGGGAATTTTTACGACCGTTTTAGCAAGATTGCCTTTCTCTAGTAGTGAAATTCCGGTAGTTAGGTGGGTGGGGGGATCAAGAACCCCCATGAACTGCGACCGCCTTGCTGACTGTATAGCATTTGATTTTATCAGTCTCCAAAACCTCAGTTCCATTCAAATTGTTTTGATATCTCAAGTTTTGTTCTGGATCAATGAGCCCTTTCCACAAAGCCCTCGCGTTAGATCAAGCAAAGGATAAGACGGTCAATATTGGAATAAGAGAGATTGGAGCTACTAAACAAAAGCTACAAACTAATATAACACGAAATGTTCACCTATGAACATGCAACAGAACTCGTGTCTCGATAGACTTGAATAATGCATTTGACATTATTCAAATTTATCTTCTACTGCTTCTCCACCTTCCTCTCTTTCGCTACTCAACATTCTTCTCCTTTTCCTTTTTCTTTTCCCCTTCCACTTCATTTTTTGTAATTTTCTACTGCCTTCTTCTCTTCCTTTTTTCTACTGCATCGTCTTTTCTTTCTTCTTGTTCTTGTCGTTCAACATCCGCTTCTCCTTCCTTCTTCTCCTTTTTCTTCTTCTTCTTTTGCATCTGCTTTCTCTTTCTTCTTCTTCTTCTTCTTCTTCTTCTTCTTCTTCTTCTTCTTATTCTTCTTCTTCTTCTTGCCCTTTTTGTTCTAGCTCTTATTTTTTCTTCTCCTTCTTCTCTCCTTCCTCATCACTTTCTTTATCTCCTTCTTCCTTCCTCCTTCCTTACTTTCTTTCTTTCATTCTTCTTCATCTTCATCCTCTTCTAGCTCAATTTCAAAACAAAACATTGGATTATGAAACATGAACTACAAAAGCATAACAACATAATATGGAAATACCTGGGAATTCAGAAGCTCAGGCATTGTGTTACAAAACCGAGAATACGTTATAAGCGATCTGATTGAGGCACTATGATGAGACTCACGCAATCCGACAAATTGCTGTGAAAAGTAAGAGAACAAGAAGTGAAAGAGAAATATAAAAGAGTGTGACGGGAGAGAGGTGAAGAGACAAAATCTAACGGTGATGGAGTAGTGGCGTAAGAGAGTAGAGAAAACAAGATGGAGTGGAAAGAAGGACAGTGTAAGAATGAAATCTTGAATAAATCTTAAAATAAAAGTAATCTTAATAAATCATTATAGAATAAGTAATAATGAAAGAATAGAATAAAATCAGTAGAATGAGATAAAGATAGCCGTGTGTTGCAAGAGAAAGGGAGCGTTTCAGTTTCAGAAGGTTTACTCATTATTTAATTTTCAATCAACAAAAAAAATAAACATTTACTGCCTATGATTGTAGTTTGATAGCCGTTCTTCTCTAATTTCTTCCTTTACTTCTTATTTTTCCTCTTCTACATATTTTTCTTCTTCACCATCCGTAACTTCCACTTTATTTTTCATTTTCTTCTCCTTTTGCTTTTCCTTCACCTTTTCTTCTTCTTCTTCTTCTTCTTCTTCTCCTTCTTCTTCTTCTTCTTCTTCTTCTTCTTCTTCTTCTTCTTCTTCTTCTTCTTTTTCTTCAACTCTCCTTCTCCTCCTTCTCCCTTCCTTCTCCTCCTTCTTCCACTTTCTTCTCTTCTTGTTTTATTCTTCCTCATTCTTCATCTTCTCTCCTTCTCCTTCTTCTTCTTCTTCTACACGTCCTCCCACTCCTCCTTCTCCTCCTTCTTTTTCTCCTCCTCCTTCTTCTTCTCCTCCTCCTCCTCCTCCTTCTTTTTCTCCTCCTCATTCTTCTTCTCCTCCTCCTCCTCCTCCTTCTGGTCGTCCTACTCCTCTCCCTCCTCCTCCTCCTCCTTCTCATCCCTCTCCTCCTTCTCCTCATCCTTCTCTTCATCTTCTTCCTCTCCTCCTCCTCCTCCACCTCCTCCTCCTCCGCCTCCTACGTCTTCTTCTTTTTCTTCTCCTCCTTACATCCCTTGCCCTTCTTGTTCACGATAAATTATAGTGTGGAAACAGGTAGATTCAGATTCAGATGACTTTATTTGTGTAAATTTACAATGTATTTGAATGATAAAGTATTATTAATATTAGCAAGGAGGGAGTAGAGTGAGATGAAAGGAGAAAATGAGGAAGAGAAGGTGATGAGAAGAGGAAGATGATGAACAAGCAGAAGAAAGATTAAAAAAAAGAGAAAGAAAAAGGAAAAAAGTAAGAGAACAAGAGAGAATAGAAAAAGAAGAAGAAGAAAGACAATACGATGAAGAACAAGAAGAAGGAAAACAGAAGAAGAAGAAGAAAGAAAAGATGTCGAACAACTAAAAGAAGAAGAAGAAATATCAGAAGATGATGACAAAGAATAAGAGAGAAGAAGAAGCAGTCTATGGAGGGTTTATCATCAAATCATATTGTCCATGATTACTGGTTGAATTCTGTGAGCCACGCAAGCGAACAAACGTTTCAAACAGCTGGGTTTTGTCAGCGAACTTGATCTTACGTTTCCAAAATTTGGTTTTTTGAACTGAATATTGCATTATTTAGAATGAATATATTTGCATGCTGAATATTATTCTGATGAATGGGAAATGGGCTTTGATTCACCTACGGAAACCCGAATAAAGACGTAACAAAGCTTCCTTTTAAACACATAGTAACGTTATTGAAATCAGTTCAAAGGACCTTTAACAACTGTAGAACGTGAGTATAGAAGCAAGTTGATCTGTTTGAAGCTGTTGGATAGGAATACGTGGAAAGTAATGAATCACGGAGGAAATAAAAGAGTGTACCTCAAATTTAGCCTCAAGTATATAAATTTGAGATATACCTTATTGTTGACCACCACATCGAAAGCAAGATATTTTAAGTGAATGTAATTTTTTATCAATTCAAGTCTCTATAATTAGCACATTGCTAATTATCAGGTAATTATTAGGTAAGGTTAAGTTACTTTCGTATAAAATGTGAATACTTTAATGATGATGTGAGGCAGTTTTGTGAGGGAGAAGGAGAAAACAGTTTGAAAATAATCCACTTTAATATAAGAAGTTATTATAAAAATATAGATGAGGTTTTAATCGTTCTGGAGAGTTTGAAGGTTAAATTTGATATTATTGCTTTTAGTGAGGCGTGGGTAGATGAAAATAAGGTTTTAAATCAATTAGAAGGATATGATGTACTGATGCTGGGTGGAATAGGAGTGATGGTGCAGTGGTTTGTGTAAATTCATACTTAGATGGTAAAACAAATTAAATAAAATTAGGGGAGGCTACTGGCCTAAAAATTGATTTAAATTTCAACAACAGAAACTGTTCTATCATTTCAATATACCATAATCCAGCTATGAGCTCTGAAATGTTCCTCAATGATCTAGAGAATATTTATCAAGATACAGACAATAGAAGCACATATATATTTTTAGGCGACATTAACATTGATACTTTACCCGATAACAGAGGACAAAACGATAAGGACAGGTACATTATGTATGCAAGCTGATTCTCAGAATGCATCTACCTACCTACCCGAGTTACTGACTATTCTCATTCCTGCATAGACCACATTTTTATTAAGCATCCTGACCACAACGCAATCAGTGCTGGAGTTTTTAAATCTTATGGAACAGATCAAACAAATCAATAAAGTTCTGTTTTGGTCTTTGCTCCAAGCACAGTCATGGGATCAGGTTACTATGCAGCAGGATGTCAACGCATGTTGTAGACAGTTTTTGACAGTAATTTCCCAGCTTAAGGAGAAGGCTGAAAAGCCTTTTAAGACACATGCATGCCATCGAAAACTTAAACCGTGGATCACTACAGAATTGATTGAGGAAATTAGAAAATGGGATAGGATGAGTAGACTTGTCAGAAACAACCCTCTTGACCAGTAATTGCTGAGTGATTTCCATGCCTTCAGGAATAGTCTGAGCCAAAAACTGAAATATGCAAAGATTAATTATTACAAAAAGGAAATAACTGATAATGCAAATAACCCAAAAAATTTTTGGAGAATATTAAACGAATACAATGGAACTAGGGCTAAAAAACAACAATTTCCTGTACAACTTTTCCAACAAATTCTGAAGAAAACTGTGAAGAGAACATAGTGGAGGTGGCAGACACTCTCAATGAATATTTTTCAAAAGTTGGAAGTAACAGCTGCAGAGTTGCCTCCCCCTCACATGAAGACCTTAATCAGGAAGACCCTTTGGGTACAAATTCTCAGTTCCAACTGGAGCCAGTCACTGATATGCAACTCATAAAAATGATTAAGGATATGCGTGGTGGCTCAGCCCCAGGTATTGACAAGATTAATGCAAGTTTAATAAAAGATAATATTGATATTCTCTTGGTCCCATTAAAACATCTAATAAATCTTAGTCTGGCAACTGGTGTATTTCCTGATGATCTCAAGTCCAATAGTAGAAGTGATATGAATAACTATAGGCCCATATCCTTGCTGAGTGTAGTATTGATGTTGTTAGAAAAATGTGTTAAATTACAATTTCAGGGGCATCTGGAGGAAAACAACTTGCTTTTCAATTGCCAATTTGGCTCCAGAAGAAGCAAGAATACCTCAGATGCACTGTTTGCAATAAATAAGGCTTTCGTGGAGGCCATTAATCAAGATGAGAAAGTTATATCAATTTTCATGAACCTGGCCAAGGCTTTCGATTCGATTGACAGAAATATACTGTTTGCAAAATTGGAGCTTATTGGGGAGAGTGGCATAGCCTTGGCCTGGTTCAAGATTAACCTTGAGGATAGAAAGCAGGTAGTTTCTATTGGACCAAACCTTAGTGGGGTTAGTAATGTGGATTATGGTGTGGTACAAGGAAGTACCCTTGATCCAGCTTTGTTCCTTGTGTATATCAATAATACAGATAAGCTAGATATTGAGGGCAAGCTCTTTCTGTTCGCGTATGACACTGCAGTTATATTCAGGGGTTCAAGCTGGGATGAAACATTTTAAAAAGCGAAAATAGGAATGAAAAAGCTAAAGACATGGTTTGATAAAAATATTCTAACTATGAACGTTGGTAAAACAAAATGTCTTCCTATTGCACTTGGACCCTCTAGTGAGTCTCCTGCAAATTTATCGCTGAAACTTTACTCTTGTGATGATATTCATAGCACTGACTGTAATTGCCAGACTATTGACGGGGTTAAAAGCAACAACTATCTAGGAGTTATAATAGACTCTATCTTGAGATATAAGAATCATATATTCAGATTACAATGCAAACTTAGGAAAATGATTCATATATTTTATCAGTTGAGCTTAATCTTGAACGAACAAGAAATTAAGACCATTTATTTTGTTTACGTTCAATCGATTTAAGTTATGGAGTGATTGCATGGGGAAGCGCCGCTAAGACTGCACTGGAGCCACTATATGTTATCCAGAAGCTTATAATCAAAGCTGGCTTGAAACTGGACAGAAAATACCCCACAGAGGCACTTTTCAATTATTCACGATTGCTGACTGTCAGGCAGATATACATAAAAAACGTACTCATGTTCACTTACAGAAATAGGAATAAATTGTATTGCCACAGTGATAACACATAACTACAGTACAAGAGGCTCTGAAAATGTTGGTCTACAGGTCCCTAGAATTTTCAAAGCGATAAATTGCACTAACCCATTTTATGTTTCAAACATTCTATTGAGGAGAGCGCCGACCAGAGAAATTAGAGAACCCACTGTCAATGTCTACGCCTACAAAAAGATTGTTTGCAATTGGTTATATGAGATCGGTGCCAATAACGCAGAACATTTGCTGGAGCCTTTATACACGTAGT
Source organism: Conomelus anceps (assembly GCA_948455865.1). Taxonomy (NCBI): domain Eukaryota; kingdom Metazoa; phylum Arthropoda; class Insecta; order Hemiptera; family Delphacidae; genus Conomelus; species Conomelus anceps. The sequence continues at coordinate 145,793,033 of OX418216.1, forward strand.
CTTACAAAATCACTGAATAGAAGCAAGGATAAAAATACAATCTCTCCCATGAAATATTGATTGAACCTCACGCCTGTGCTTGTCTCATCCAAATTAATTTGTACTTTTGGTTTGCCATCTCTTGAAGCAGCACATCAGTTCATAAATAACTGGAATTGTGTATATATTCTATATAACATCCCTTTAACCCCTTCACTCTCATAAGGGCCTATACTTACTTACATACATATATTTTTCCCCTATTATTACCGTATGTACTTTGCTCATCTTTTTAATATTTTTTCAACATAATAGGAAAATTACTGGACATTTTCAGTCAATAATGAATTAATTTAGTAGAATGGTACTCGTCCCACACACAAGTCTATGACTCATGTCGGATTATCCCTTTGTTGTTGCTGTCGGTGCATATTACTAATTTTTTGTGCAGGTTATTTTGTATGAGAGCCGTAATTGATAATTGTGTTAGTCATGATAATTACTTGTAGGTACTCTAAGTTATGATTGCTGTTGACATCCACATTTTGTTATGTAGAACAATCGGAATAAGTAAATGCTAACATACTAAACTTGTATAAATTTGTGTGCACTTGCTGTGACAATAAAGAATTATTGAATTGAACTTTATTGACCGAACAAACAGAGGTCTCTGTTTCAAGTCGACCGTTCTGTATATGTCTGTCTGTCCGTATGTGTGTGTGTGTGTGTGTGTGTGTTTGTAACGCCTTTACGGCTAAACGCGTGGACCAAATTCAATGAAATTTCGCATAAAATCCTTTTAGGAATGTCCAGTGTCATATGTAATGATTTTCGTAATTTTCTTGCATTTAAAGGATAATTATTAGGAGAAAAGTAAGGCTCTTAGGCCTTCTTCTAAATGAATATATGATTTTTAAAATAAGTTTCTCCACCTTATTTATCTTGGGCTCTATTATTCATCTAGTTGAGCATTCATGAAATTGAATTATTATTCAAAAGCATAACATATTTGTTTGTGAAAAACAAATCATTCAAATCGTTCTCAATTTCAATCATGCATAATAGCAATTCACTCTCAGTACGTGATAATTATTCAAATTTTATTAATATTGTTCTATAAACTCATTCATCAGACAGAGACATGTGAAATCTGATCTGATATGAGCAATCAGCTGCCTAAAACAACTGTCTTTTTCAGGCTGGAACGCAGCCTTGGTGACGTGATACAGAGTGACATTTTGTGGAAAACAGGCATGAAATCTGGCTGAAGCTGATGATTGTGTTCAATTTTTAAATTTTTCATCGAATACTAATCTTCGAATATATTTATGTGAGCAAGCACCGTTCATCTTGGATGTGGGGTCTACTGTTCACACAACTACAATGTATTGATATGCTGACATTGAATTTTGCATATTTATTATATTATGTTACATTGATATTCAGAATGTCATACAAGAATGTCAGCGGAAAGAATTACACTACAAATTCATTCGTATGAACCACAGGGAAAAAGAGATGTTGGAAGACCATGAAAGATATGGCAGTGAGGCTTCATTTTGTATTATCTTGTAGTACAGATTTGAAAAATATATAGGCTATTGTGATTCGGAACAGGCAACTGCCTAATCCTTGGAAGCAGGAAAAAGAAGACGAAGACATTGAATATTATTGTACATACTAGAAGGAATTTTTTTCTATTTTGTGTCATGTATCTAATCACTCAACTACCCACAAACAGCTCGAGTGAAAAACATCTACTAAAAAAATTTGAGTATCTCGCTGAATAAATAAGCAACTCCTCACAGAGAATACAGAACTGGAACTTGGAGTTGTTGGAATGGAAGATTAGAGAAAAAAAAATGCCAGTTAATAGGATGTTGAAGTATACACTCCTCAGTACAAGCGCAGTCTAATTTTCAAAGGGAATAGAGTAGTTCCGGGAAAGGGAAGAAGCATAGCGAATCAGGGATAAAGGGAGGAACTTGAAAGTTGAGAATTTACGACTTCCGCCACAAGTGTGCCCTTATCCCTAGCCCTTAAGGGGGAAAGGGGGAACAAATAAGAGGAAAAGGGGAAGGAAAAATAGGTGAAAGGGAGGAAGGGAGGAGAACACAGTACATAGTAGAACCTACCAAGACTTGTTTGCTGAAGTACCCGCGAAAGTTTTTTTCTTTTTATTCCTGTGTTTGGATTTTCTCTTCTTTTTCTTTTTGGTTTCCACTCTTCAGCGTCTCGCTTTTCAACAGAGATTTTCTCCATTGTTTGCTTTATATTCTTCCTTCCAGCGTACACGGTCCACAATTAAAACTTGTTTCTACGAACAAGCAAAGTTAGCACCTCAGATTCTATACTCTCATTACACCAATATCTAGATGGAAGATAACAAAACACATTATTATCTATAGCCAGGGGCGAACACGGTATTATTTGGAGTTATATGAACTAGGTAAATATCCGATATGAATACTACTGACGCTGTGCCAACCATTCTCATAAAAATGACACGAGATACTATAGTTTCGACAGTCATATCAAATTAGATCTCAATAATTTGAATTTATTTAAATAATAATAAGCTTTTATTGGTTGGGATACCTCAACAAGTAGTTTCACTTCGCCTTTTTAGCCATGTTTAAATGGCAAACAGTTAACTTTTACAGCTTACCATGGGCTCTTACATATTAGGTATGCTATCTTAGTATAGAGTAATTCATCGAAACAAAACCTTGATAGTGTGTTTAAGATTTAAAAGAAAGCGGTTAGGTGTATAGAAAGAGTAAATAGATTTGATTCATGTAGGCCGATGTTAAAGAGATTTGGTCTCCTAACTGTACCCTGCTTATATGTGTATGAAGCTACTTTATATGTAAAAACGAATGATATTAACCAAAATCTTGATGTGCACGATTATAATACAAGAAGCCGAGGAGATTATCACTTGGTCAGTCACAATAATAGCTTATTCAAACAAAAACCTAGTTATATTGGTAGGAAACTCTACAAGCTTTTGCAGTTTTTTAAGAGTCTTGAAAATATAGAAATATTTAAAAAACAACTGAAAAAAATAATAAATTGATAAAGCCTTTCACATCAAAATTTAGCCTCATCTCAACTAATTAATATAGTAATTATGGTAAGTAGAGTAAAAGATTGTATAGTTGTTAATCTGACTTGTCTTATACTGCTTAACTGGAGTCTCCAAGACGTAATCTACAAAAAAAATGTTATGGAGAACAAGGTGGACCTTAAATTTTAGGTAGGTGAATTAATTGAGATTGAAAATGACGTGACAGTCGAAACTATAGTTTCACATGTACAGTTCAATCTCAGTGATTAGGGTTCATTGTGTTTGAAAACGACGTGATAGTGCAAACCATAGTATCTCGAGAATCATTGATTAAAGGAGTTGTGCAACATCTGTATTATTTATTGTGGATATCTACAACAATCCCATCACATACGAAGATTGGAAAAATATCAGAGATTCTGCTCTGACTGATTTTTGCTTTTGATTTTGAGTGTACTGATATGAGATTGTGAACTCGCTTCTTCTTCTTGTCTTCTCCCTTGTGCTCATCTTTAGGGTCTTTCCTTTACAATCTACATCTTCTCCTTTTCCTTTCCCACTTTTCTCCTCCTACCACCCGCCTAGTACATGGGAAACCATAGTTGGTTGGTTATTCTCCTCCTCTCTCCTCCCTCCAGCACACCCCACCACAGATTCAGTTTTTTTAATTGTTGTTTTGGTATTTCATATCTTTGTAGAGCTTCATTATTTGTATTTTGTATGTTTTTGTGTGCGTGAATAAATAAATATGAAATATTCTCTCACTGTTGTGTCAATTCGACGATTTAAAATAATTTAAGAAAAACATTCAACACAATCAGAAATGGAAATGTCAACGCTTGCGCTGTCAAAAAATAGAGTTGATAATTGGGCTGAGCATAAGCCATTGTAATTTCCAATGTTTTGATTTTCACCAGCCTAAACTAACCTAGAGCCTTTGGAAATTTTTTATGTCATAATTATTATTTTTTCTATTCAAGCCCCGGGAGACTCCGAAATTAATAGCGATTTCACTTGGACTATGAGGGAGCTCCATACCAAGCTTCAAAAGTCTAGATTTTTTTCAAGCGCTAGTGCGCAGACGGTCTGACGAACGGACAACAGCACGATTCCAGTCAGGCACAGTCGGGTTCTCAATAAGTGGAATAGTCAAACTTTGTGTTAAATAAAAATGTAATCAAAGTCTCAGCATAGAACATATTCTCGACTTCGCCTTTATTAAAAATATGTGAATTTATTCGTATCCTTCATTTATTTTCTACTAGCATTTCTCCTGGTCTTGCCAGCGAATCCAGTCTAGAGTTTCTCTTTTCAGGTAGATAACTTATGGCAGCGGTCACAAAATTACGAAATTGATAGGGGTGAGTGAAATTGCAGTGTTGCTAGCCATACAGTTCAACTTTTTGGAAAGAGAAGTACACAAACCAGCTATGGTCAGTGACGCTAGGTAATTAGTAGCTGCTATATTGATACAAAACTAATTTGCTGCTTTGGCTTGTGGTATATCTGCATATCATCTATATTAGCACCATAGTGACGTGTCACGTGACTGCTGCTCTATGAGTTTCCTGCATTCAAGCCATTTTACAAAAATGCTGTAACTCAATCATTAATTTTGAAAAAAGTGAATAGAAAATGACGAGTCCGGGATTGTGGTGCACTGAATCGAGTTTAGAAGACACTTTGTGCTAAATTTAGTGTTCTAAATCGTTGCCGTTTTTTGAAATCCGTAAGATAAAAAATATACACAAGCACACCCCTACTTTCTCTTTTTTAGTGATGGCCAATGGATAGAGCAATGAGGCTACGTTTTGCAATCATAGAAGTTGCCTTCCATTAAAAAGTTTCCATAAATTGTGATTGAAATAGTAAAAATGAATTTGAAAGGATTTGTTGGCTTTTGGAATAAATGTATATTTTAATATCGTCAGATGCATACTAATAACTTGTTAGAACTGGTCAGTGGAAATTAGCGGTGATTGGCTTGAACTTTCATTGTTTGAAGGTAGCATAAACAAACGTATAAATGTATTACATCGCAAGTATCATCAACTTTTGAACTGCGGGAGACTGGCTACCTGTGATGACAGGTTTTAGAAATCGATAGGTGTCTATCTGTCGAAAGTTTGCACAACTTTCTAGACAATTAGTCTGCTCGTGTCAGTTGCTTAGCAACGAAAAGTTGGTCATGAAACAGACATCTCATATAATATCAGACAACATTTTATTGACAACGTATCGTCCACCACAAAAACAAAATAGAAGAAAGAGTTGAAGCCAATGATTTGTTTCTCTCGAACAAATATTGTTACGGGTTCTAATAGCTAAAATAAAATGGAACATGATCTTGATTGTTCAAGAAGAATGTAGAATTGACGAGAAGATCAATTGAGTGAGAGAGTTGCAGACTTGAAGAATAAGAGTGACAAAGAAATCTAATGAGAGAGAATGAGAAAAATCAGATTGCCAGCTGCATCTGTCCATGAAAACAATGGAATTGAATTGAATTGAATTTATTTACATTCCAAACATTTGTTACAACAAACTGAGAATGAGTCAGTACATGCAGGTCATATCATACAGTCAAATCACAAGAACATCAAAATATAAAAAAAAAAACACTAATTATAACAACATCAAAATGTGATAATTATTTTAAATCATTCAAAAATCATACAAAAATGTTCATTGAATTGACATCTAAAACCTAAGAAAAGAAAAAAAAAACAAAGAATTTCACCTATTAAGAAATTCGCTCAAACAGTAAAAAGCCTTCTCCACCAACCAATTTTTCAAATTAATTCGAAATTGCCTATAATCTGCTACTTTTAAATTTTGAGGTAGCAAGTTATAAATTTTGGGACCAAAATATTGGGGGGACTTTTCAAATAGTGTTGTTCTGTGAGCAACCACTGATATCCTAGTTGCATTACGAGTGTTGTAAGAGTGTGATGCATTACAGCGTTTAAATGTGTCTAGATTCTTATGAGTATGAGAGCACACTTCCAAAATATATATTGATGGCACCGTTAGTAACTTTCCAGAACGGAAAAGTTCCCGACATGTATATCTAGGAGGCTTACCATAAATAGCTCTTACAGCCTTTTTTTGTGTTTTGAACACCCTCTCTGCTGAACTAGAAGCACCCCAGACAAGTATTCCATATCTAAGATATGGAAAAAAATAACCATAATAGATGGTCATGAGCGACTTCATACTCACCATTCCTCGAAGCACCCTCAAAGAGAAGCATGAAGAATTCAGTTTTGAGCACAATTTTTCAGCATGTGCTGACCATTGCAGGTGCCTGTCAATCAGCAATCCCAAAAACTCAACATGAGGACTATGGAAATTGATTGAGCCATCTGTTGCCTCAGATATTGAGTCATTAGCCTGACTATGTGCAGATTTGAAAGATATTACTTTGGTTTTGTTTGTGTTCATTGACAGACCGTTAGCTTTGAACCAAGCCTTTATATAATCCAGCTCTTGAGGTATCTGACTGGTCATAGAACTGAAATTAATATCAGATATTATCAATGATGTATCATCAGCATATTGAATTAATGGTCTTTGAGTGCATGATGATAGATCATTAACATATAATGTGAAAAGGGTAGGCCCAAGAATTGATCCTTGAGGTACTCCAGCATTGATTGTGGCCCATTCAGATCTGAAGACATTTTGATGAACAGAAATTTGTGTGGCCTGTCTTCTATTCACCAAGTATGACCTCAACCATGCCAACTCTTTACCCCGGAAGCCATACTTTTCTAATTTACTGAGGAGTATACCATGATTGACACAGTCGAACGCTTTAGATAAGTCACACAGCAAGCCACAGACACGATTTGAGGAGTCCATGATGGAAGATACAATATTAACAAAATTGGCCATGGCAGACTCAGTACTTAATCCTCTTGTAAAACCAAACTGGGTCTTAGCAATAATGTTATTGTTATGGAGAAAATTAAGAACCTGTTCATTGGCAGCCTTTTCAAATAGTTTTGAAAATGAGGTAAGAATTGCTATTGGTCTGTAATTACTAAAATCACCTTTGTATATAGGCTTCACCAATGCATATTTCATTTTGTTGGGGAATATACCTAGAGTGAAAGATTGGTTAAGAATCTTGGATAAAGGTTCTGATAGAATGTCAGCCACAAACCTGAAAACCTTCACTGGAACTTCATCCCAACCAGAAGAGTTCTTATTTTTCAGAGACCTGATATAAATAGAACAAGTGCGTGATCAACTTCTTGTTTGCTTTTGTAACAATATGTTATTCTTATGAATGATAATTTTATTCATATGAATAAGGCTCAACCAGATGAATAGCCCGAAGGCTATCTATGAATCTGCTTCCTATTTATTGCATATCATGAAGAAAAACATTTTAAAAGTCATATGTTCCCAAAGAAGAGGGCCTAAGAGCCTCACCTTTTCCTTTTAAATATCCTTTAAATACAAGAAAATTTCCAAAGCCCTTACACATTCATTGCTGGGAATTTCCGTGCAAAATTTCATTGAATTTGGTCCACGCGTTTAGCCGTAAATGCGTTACAAACAGAGGGGTTTAGTCAAATTGAAAACCATCGACTTGAAACAGAGACCTCTCTTCGTTTGGTCAATAATTATCATTTGGTTGCCTTAAGCTTTATTAACACTTTATTGGCATTAACACTTAAACACTAATAATTTATTCATGGATTGATGTACCGTAGTTAATTGGGACACGAGCGAAGGAAGTATTCTAAACATCTCTCGAATGACTGAAATGCGGAATACAAACCGTTCCATACATCTTTACATCTTTGACTAACATTAATCAACTATTACTTAGACTTACCAATCACTTGAATAACTTACTTAAACCATAAAGACAAAGGATGCTTAGTTGCTAACTATTGGTTGTGGGTATTCGATCAATTACAAACTTAATTTGATTCCCATGATGTATCTAAGCCAAGATATTGGCCCTTCCAATGCCAAGATATTTCAACTGATACAAAAAAGACTACATAAATTGTGCTGCTTTCCAAACGTCTCTGTCTAGTGATGGCTTGGACGCAGGAAGTAGCTCAGAGGTGTGCTAGATAGTACGCACACTCATCTGTGCAGCCGGACCCTGTGTAAAGGTGGGAGTGAACTGTCAAGCTTACAGCTTCAGAATTTGTTTCGGTAAGCTTGGCATACTGATAAAGTTCTGTTAGCTCAGTGAGGAAAGCAAAAACAAACTAACATACTCCTCGTTTTTGTAGAACGCTCTTTGGACTAAAACATAATGTTGATGTCTGAAGAGTCACCTTCTGTCGAAATCGGCCATGGTACTATATGCATACATACATACATACTGTCACGGTGCACGGCCCCAGATTACCAAACGAACACGAAAGATTTATGTGATGAGGATTACATTTATAGATTTTTAGTACTCGTATGAAATTATTTCTTGTATCATTTATTATTATATAGAACTATGTTGCACATTCTTTAATTGTTATTTAGCGCCATACAATGGGCTGAAGTGCGTAAAGAATTGTTTACGTTATTGGAAGGGTTAGATTGTCCAATGCTTGACCTAACCGGCGTTTCAGACAGCTGTTATTGACTTATCTGTACCGGCTCCTTTGCCAAATTTCTATTATTTGTCGAATTATTTTTCTGTATTTCCATTTTATGATCAACTGAGAAATTGGCTCATTCTTACCGCGTTAATTGTTTGATTTTTTAATTTAATTATTTTTCTCCTTCCAACTTAAATTTTCTGTTACGTCATCTGGGACATTGCATTCTAAAGTCGGTGGAAAGCTCCCATTGGGGGAATTTGATTAACTTTGCTGCGATTCGCGATTGGCGGATTCCCGCATGACGCAGGCTTCTTCTCCAAGCACTATTTTCAGAGCTTGAAGAAGAAGAGACAACTTTTGGCCAGCTAAGGGAGTGGTTCCGTTTTTTAAACCTCCCCAAAGTGATACTTTTTGAAACTTTAATAGTCAAATTCTAGTCAGTTTAACGTTTAATTGTTGTATGTCCCTATCGCTTTGAAAACAAAAGATCTCGATTGCCAATGTAAATTAATTTCAAACCTCGCAAATAAATTAAATATGAGGTCAACCACATGCAGCCCGCATCCAAGATGTCCGTCCGGATGGTAAAGCCAACTTCGAACGAGCCAAAGAAAAAAATTATGTCGTCGAGTGCACGTATAAATTTTTCCCAAAATGTATGTGCTTCTATTATTTATTGCTAATACTTGAGTTTTATTCAAAAATTTGGCTTATAAACTTGTGAATGCAATCAGAGCGAACTCTAGCAACTGATTCACCTTTATGTCAAAGCGTAAGTTACATGCTCAAAAAACATTTTTTATTACACATTTTAATTTTTTTTTGGAGGATGAAGCCCACATAGGTCTGAGTCCTGTGCGTGGGTAATGAGTTGGATGATGGTGATTGATGAGTTGGACCTACAGTTTTAGGTGGGTTCCGAACCACCGGGAAATGATTTTACAGCAGAGAGCAGTGCCTTTTTTGCTGGCCAATCTAATCGGTCACCGTTACGAAAAGGACCTAGGAGAACGCAGCTTATCTCTATCTGATTGAACAGATACCTGCTACGGCTCACGGCTATCACTTTCCTGAATTATTGTTATATCATTCAAATTTTAATTTTAATTAGCGAGAAAATTATCTCGATTTGTAAATTTCAATATTCCGATTTACTTATGCAAATTTTCCATTTTACAGTTATATTGAAAAGCCTAGTCCCTTTAACTGGTAGTTATAATTTAAATTCGTGCCTGACTGGTTATAGATTACATTAGCGACTTATTTCAGAGGTCCAACAACCGGCATCGCTGAGAAGAGTTGGTTATTTTGTTAATATTACCATTTGTCCTTGATGAAGGACATATGAGGGTTGGTTCATTTTCCATCCATTTTGGAAAACAAATTTTAACAGGATTATCTTGTAGCTTTTCCACCTCGCTAGCGTGAATTGTGAAGAGGTTGCAACAACTAGCAAATTTTGCATGTTCCGCATTCAATCTTCGCTTGCAAGAGGGATTTAGCTGGAAATATCCTGTTTTATAATTCTATTTTTATTTATTTATTTATTTTTTTTTTTTTGCTGAGTCAGATTGCGTGGATGATATCGACAGATATTCTATATTATTTTCTCCCGCGGTTCTATTCTGCAGAGACCGATATTTTCTCGTGTGTTTCTGAGTTGGGAGGGTGCGCCTCTTTTCATAATTTTTATGAGATTTTAGAGGTAATCGCTCTTACTGCAGCTACCGAACAACCAGAATTAAAGGATTTGAATGAACAAACGGCTCAAACACACACACACGCACCCCCCCCCCCCCCCCCACCCAACTTCTTATTCTTACAATTCATACATACATACATGCAGAGGAACCACTTGAAAAAAGTTATTGACAATGAATTTTACTGGGAAAATTTCAGCTATCTTTTATTCTAATCGGAAAATTTTCGACATTCAACCATAAAACGTTTGCGTTTTCGATTGATTGATTGTTGGGAGCAGCCCAATGAGTTTTCCCAATTTCCCCAGTTTTTCAAACACGAACATCGAACATGAAAAATTGCAGAACTGGAAGCACTTTGTGTAACACAGATTCTTTGTTGAAGAAATTTACCGTAAATTTACTGTAGTTGGATATCGGAGAATTATTTTTCATCCTTGTTGTTTATTAGGATTTTCCTATGTATGGCTTCCAGCTCAACATTTGCCCAACATCTCCTCAGTAATTATTCTTCATTTCCCCCTATTTTCCATAGCGAGAGATCAATATTCCAGCTTTTAAAGAGCTTGCACTATATCAACACATTTTACTGCGTATGATTATTATAACTAAATAAACCGAAATAAAAAGCTACTTGCTGTTATCTGTAGACGAAACTCCAAGTTCGGAGAATAAGGGATTGAGGAAGGAGATGAATGAGAATGAGCAGAAAAATGAAGGAGAAGTAGAAGGAAGAGGGGTGATGGGAAGAAGAAGAAGAAGGAGGAGGAGAGGGATTGGAAGAAGAAGAAAAGAAGGATGACAAGAAGGAGAAGGTGAAGAAGAAGAAGAAGAAGAAGAAGAAGAAGAAGAAAGAGTAAAGTGAAGAAGAAAAAGAATAAGGTGAAGAAGAAAAGGTTATGGTGAAGGAGAAATAAAATCATAAAGAAGAAGAAGAAGAGGGATAATAAAAAAGACTATTAAATTAAACTACTTTATTACACAGCCTAGAAAGTCAGTTTCATCATTGGGTAACCTGCTAGTACCTGAAGAAACCAATAGAGCGGTGTATAACCTATTTACTTGAAATCATTTTTACAGTTGTGCTGGTAGGCCTCTGCACCATTTTTAACTTCTGTGTTTTCTATTGAAATTTGATGCTATCAATATTTTTCAAAAAGAAATTTGAGATACAATGGATGTCGATAATGATATTATGATGTTGATATTATTACGAACATAGAACAGCTTATTGTCTAGAACTGCTTTCTTCATAGAAGAGTTTTAGGGCCGTATTTATGAGCGTTGTTCATCTTAGTATGACTTGGAAAGACTCTATTACATTGAACAAGGACACAAGCTAAGCTAAACTCGGAAAGTGATTTCAGACACTAACAAACATGAATTAAAAACATGGAAAGATAAAGATAATTAACCTTATGTAAATTTACAGTTACTGTTGAATAATATTATTATCGCACCAATATTCTTTACATTAATATTTTCTGTTTTCTAATTTGTAAATATAATGAAATTTGATGTAGTGTAGTGAGGGCTATCTGACAGCAGACCAAAGAACTTCGCGTTTTCTACAGTGTACTACAGTTACGTACATCCGAACCAGTTGAGCTGGGAAGAAAACATTATAGGTTAGAAGTCGATTTACATGCAGAATGTAAAAATATTTTCAATAGGTGAAATATACATTGCAATGGTGCAAGAATTGAATATGATGATTTTATTTTATTTTGATGAGCCAATGCTATAACAAAAAAATAAAGTCAAAATATGTTTGAACATAATCTCAAGAACGGCTTCAAGAAAGCGCTCTACCTACTAGCTTGGCTAGGAACGGATTTTAAGAAACACTTGAGAAGATTAGTTAAGAAGATCTTTGATTGAGGTTCTAGAATACAAACCTGAGTTGAAGCATTGATTATAATGGATGAGTTTACTAGCTGACAAGTCAGGTTTCAAGCTGACCCCACCATATTTATGCATTGAAAATTAGGTTTTTTAATGTAAATTATTAGTGTTAAATTATCTATCAGGAGTAAGGCCTTTGTTGGGGGAGCTTAGAAGGCTTTTAGTGTTACGGCTTGTCACTTTGGGAGCTTGTAAGTTTAAGTAAGACTTATTGCCGCTAAGTATGACTTAGGTTGGATTTATGTTTCACTAAAAATTTCTTCCTGAAGCACAAGTACTAATTCTTTTCAACTGATAATATTCTTTTTAACTGACTTGGAATTTATAAAAGCACAAGAGGCACTTATATTTTTATCATGAATATTCAAGATAATATTATGATTCTAATATTATGATATATTGTGTAATATAATTATTATAATATTTTCTGTGTTCCAGGTGAGTAAGTTTGTACCAGTCTCTAGATGCTGTAGGATTCTCTGTGAGTTGTAAGATATTAATTTTCTCTGAAATTGAAATTATGCTAAGTATCTGTCCAGTCAGATAAAATAAGACACGAGCGCTCAGGCTGCACTTGTAATGGCAACCATTTTTTTTTTTTTTGGCCGGCAAAAGAGACTTTTCTCTGCTGTAAAGTAACTTTCCCGTGCTTTAGAGCCTAACTAAAACTGTAGGTCCAACTCATCAATCATCCTCATCCAGCTTATTACCCATGCACAAGCCGCAGACCTATGTTGTAGGGTCTATCCTCTGAAAAAAGTTCAGAATCAGATTTTATAGTTATCTTTTGTTGCTTAAGTATAGGGGGGGGGGGGGATCAGGGGAGTTACCTCCCTCCCCCCCCCCACCCCAAGAGACCCAAATACAGGAGAAATTTCGGAATTCTATCAAGTCTTGAAGAGACAATTCTTGACAAAAGAGTCAAAGAAGGTGATTGAAATCACCAGAAAAATTGTTTCAGGACAATTTTTCAAAAATTAATTTTGCAAATGATATTTTTAAGTACAGTACTGTACAATAACCTAACTTAATCAGTGGAGGGGTAGGAGATCAAAAAGAGAGTGAAAATAGTTTGAAGTAGGTCGGCCCGCTTCCAAGTTTTTCCACTTGAACAATAAGTGAAACACAAAGTACTTTTTAATTGCAATTTTAATGTTATAGTTAACTATTCTCCCAATTATTTAGACATTCAATTGCTCCATTTTATTCATTCATGGTAAATTCCGTAGGTAATAATTAATGAAATTAAAATTCTTGATAATAGTCATTGATTTATAGTCATTGATACTCAAGCACAAGAGTATGGATCGCCTATTGACAATGATGAAAAAAGAACTAGATAAAAATCACGATCAAAAGCACACCAAAATATTCGAACAATAGAGCTATAGGAATAATTTCCATTGATTATTATAAAAAATTATTGTCTTAAATCACTGTATTGTTACAAGATATTGGTAAACCTTGGTGAAGTATATCCTTGGTACTGTTAGAGAACCTCTCCTCAACCTACTCTACTCAACACCCATCCCCCAGCAAAACATCATTGTTCATCCCCCCCCCCCTCTCTAGTTACGCCACTGGTTCTCTATAATATGAAAAAATTTTGAGGTGGGGGAAAACACTCACATGTCTTTGTGACAATAACTGTTTTAATCTGATGTCAATTTCTGGATTATTGTATATACCACCGATGCAATACAATGGCTCATGGAAATACTCTATGAAAATATAATGTTAATGGAAATATATTCCTTATGAAAATATTGTTACTGGTACTATCTCTAAAATAACGCTGGCAACACTTTAAATTAACACTCGCACTTTAATAACACAAATTATCCACAACTTGCACTCTTCAGTAATGTCTTACACAAATTAAACAATAATGTTCGATAATGTTCATCTAATAAAGATTTTGCTATACTTCTGTTCAAAAATCAATCACTAATTGTCAAAAAGCCGATCTAATATAAAATAATAACTATTCAATAATTCAAGGAGAAGCGTCCAATACATAATAGTTGAAACTCTTCAAGCACTTACGAGTCACGGTATAAACTCAAGTAAGCCTGAATAATAATTTGTCAAAATATACTGCGATTTAACACTTTGACAACAGACGTTTGTTTAACATGGTCTGTATAAGCGCTTACTGGTAAACAGGAACTGTCACTTCTGCCACTTATCGCATTAGCGATCGAATCACAACTGAACTAATGTTTAACTAAGCGTTCGCCTTAAATAGGTTTTATTTGAACGAGAAAGAAGGAGATTTTTCCAAATTGTTCCATTGAATTCTAAATAAACAGATAAGACTTTCTACAATATTCAATAAGATTCCATTAAATTCTAATTAGACATTCTAACAATATTTAGATAAAACACAAGGCGAAGAGAGTATGGGGGAAAGAAGTAAACAAGGCTTCGTCCAGAAGACTTATTGACACAAGCAGATAACACCGAAAATCACTGTTAAGTCTTCCATTACAATATAATGAAATCAAGCCATAAAATGGTGTACATTTCTAATTCAGAATTACAAAATACAGGAAAATCACAAATACAGTTGTGCAGTACCAATATTCAATAAAGATGAATGTGGATATGAGACCTAGAGCGTCCGATGCACGTAAATCACTGATTGCAACATATTGCATACAATTCATGATGCTAAAGCAAATGTGCAGACCTGTAGCACATATACACAATGATTATTCCAGTTGCGGTGTGGTTTTATTTTGAATATTGTGCTGCCGGAAGCTCTGCATAATCTCATAAAATACATACGGTTGACTTGCTCATTCCACATACAATAGGAAGAAGAGTAGAATACTGCCGGACAGAGGAGTGAGTCTTTTTCCCGCGCTGTACCCAGTTTCCCGCGCTGTTGCCAGTTTCCCGCGCTGTTGCCAGTTTCCCGCGCTGTTCCCAGTTTCCCGCGCTACAGGTCCCCGCGCTTTTTGGATTCGCTCTCGTTTTCATCACCTCCCACATATTCCCGTGCTTCCTTGTTTACCGGCGTGAATCCCGTTTTCTGTCGACAATGTTGCCAACTCAAAATCCCAACAAAAAAAAAGTGCGGGAATACACTAGCACGGGAAAATTTTGCGCTAAAATTTGTGTTTTTGTTGTAATCAGTTTTGTTCGTTGCGGCAGTTTGTGAGAAAGAGTGATGGGGAGGAGAGTCCCACATATAGCAGATCAAAATTGCAAATTACGTTGTTCTAGCTTTATTGCCGAACTGCTGTCAAGCGATATTTCAAGCGACAGAAATGGTTGTCATATTACAATAATGTTGCCACTACATCCAGTCCACGAATACAGATTTCAAAAACAATAGTTGGCCGTCCGTATGCGTTGCGTGGTCAACTTACGATGACTGTGTTCTGTTTCGAGGAACGCAATTTTGTGGCACCCAGAATAATATGCAAAATTGAATGACATTCGGAGTTCTAAAAGCAAAATGAATTATTGCTTTTGGGCAATGTTATGTCCGCTGTTTTAGAACGGTCGCAGCCGGGATTGAGTGATACACTCTTGAACTGGAATAGGAAACTGTATTAACACAATTATTGCAGATGTACTTCTTGTTGAAAAAAATTTCCAGCATAAAATAGTAGTTCATGCAACGATTTCAACGACTGCTTTCAAGTCAGAAGTGAGATGTAAACTAAAGGTGTAATGCCTAAGCGGTGGCCGATACGGCTCAAACCTTACGACTGCTAGAACATTGCTTCACATGTGAATCAATGGAACCAGTTCCTATGACATGACTCGAGACGCGAGGCCGGCCTAGCCGTTTGGAGTGATAAAATACATGCAATTTAAAAATATTGAGCCATCAGCTGGTCTTTGTAATAGATATTTTCAAATCACACAGCTATTATCACTCCAAACGGCTAGAGGCGCCTCGCGTCAAAGGAATTGGTTCCATTGATTTACATGTGAAGCAGTATGCTCTAGTAGTTGTAAGAGCCGAGTCTTAAGGGCCGAGCTGTATCAACCGCCGCATAGGAAAACACCTTTAGACACAAGTGTTCTGAACATCTCTTTTGTGGGTATTTGCAAGGAAATGGGATCTGGCATCAACATAATTGTCGATGTTATTCTTTTCAAAAATATTTATCAATATAAAATATTAGTTCATGCAACGACTGTATTACGACCGCATTTTAACCACAAGTGATGAGATGTAACTTGAGAGACAAGCAAAGCAAGGGTTCTAGAAATATCTTGAGAGTGACTTAAAAGTTAATCACCATTTTTGGATTCGCTATTATTTCATCCACGACTACCAATAACTTTTACTTACAAATCACTTGTATAACTTACTCGAACTAATTTGTAATCCATAAAATAATAATCATAATAATAAGCGTATGGCTTTCATTGATGGCAATACCCTTACGGGTTGTTCCACGCCATGTTGTGAAAACATGATGAATCTACTATTCTAGGTGGGTTCCAAACCAAAAAGTAAGTGATAATAACATCAAGTTATTGAAGCACGTTCACCCATCCATGCGCAAGCTTGAGCGCTCGTAACTGAACATCACGATCGCATGAACATATGCAATTAATTGTTGACAATCGATTGTGAGTTTGAAATCAAATTCTTATTTTTCATATTATTCAACAAATCAAAGCATTTCAAGGAAACTATTTTGTTTGAATCTTCTACATGGGGGTTGCTTGGGCTATGCCCTCTCATAAGTTGGTTAAAAGAGCAGAGCATGCAAAACGAAGATGAATTAGTTATTTATGTATATAAGAGTATAAAGCGTGACTTTATTGCTCTCGTCAGAACAGTTACTGCGCGATGCATAACGCAGCGCAGTAATTTTGTGAGAGTGATGAAAAACTTTACACAAAAATAATATACAACAGTTTTCCTACAACTGCAGTTCTGTATTCCAACACAATTCAATTCAATTTATTTGCCAGACAAAAATCAATAACGGCGTGCAGTTTGTAACATCACAGATTCTTGCATGCGCGGATTTGGTTGGCATGCGCCATTCTTATGGGAATGAGGTTATGGGAATTTCACGGACTTCGTGATCCACCAATGAGAAGACATCAAAAACAGCTGGCGAGCTGAGAAGATTTTACAGCTCACCGAACAGTAGAGAGGTATTTCACAATCAGTTTTCAGTACATGAAGAGCTACTTTATGAGCAGTTGTAGGAAAGAAATATTATGAAGGTGTATAATTCTTGGGGATCTAAAATTGGGGGTTTAGGATTTTTCTGTCTCATATTTTTCTCCCAGTATCCCCATCTATTAAAATGTATCACTTTGATCGAAAGAGCATTCTCTGTTCAAAGCTGATTGCAAACGGAAGCAACAGAGCAGTGATAAAGTAATTCGAGGTAAGCCGACAATTTTCTTCTGAAAAGTAGAAATATTTTAAAAAAGCACTGAGGCATTTGAAATTGAAGCTTGAGACTGCGGAATGAGATTCGGTTCAGCCTAAACCAGGGGAAATAAGATAGCGAATCATGAGACGGGTTGCTGCCCTATAAATATTTCCAGCCACTCTCATCTCACTACCCATCAACTCTTTTTCTTTTTATACTTTTAGTTTTTTTCCTTTTCCGTCTTTTCCTACTTCGTCTTCTCCATTTTTCTCTTCATTTTCTTCTTGATTTTTCACTTCGTATTCCGTTTTTCTTCCTCATTATCTTCTAGTTTTTTCCTCTCCGTGTCCTCGATCTTCTTCTTCTTCTCCTCCTCCTCCTCCATCTTCTTCTTCTTCTTCTTCTTCTCCTTCTTGTTCTTGTTCTTCTTCTTCTTCATTTCTATTTATCTTATATTTATTCATCTTATCTTATTTATATTTATCTTAACTTTATCTTATATCTTTATCTTGTTTGTTGTTTTTCTTCTTCTATTTTTCTACTTCTCCATCTTCTTCTTCATTTTTCTCTTCATCTTCTTCTTTATTATCCTCTTCATCTTCTTCTTGAATTTTTTCTTTATCTTCTACTTTTTCTTCTTATCCTTTTTTCTTCCTCTTTTTTCATTATTGCGCTATTCAAGTTCTTTTTCTTATTCGTATTTTCCTTTTTCATTCATTCTTCTCATCGTTTTTTCCGTCTTCTAATCCTCTTTTCTTTTCTCTTTCTAACTCCTTCTCCTTCATCTCGTTTCCCTCCATTTTCATTTCTACCTTTTTTCCTATTTCTCCACCTCATCTTTCTCCTCTCTTCTTCTTCTTCTTCTTCTTCTTCTTCTTCTTCTCTTCCTGCTTCTCTTTCTTCCTATCTTCCTCTCACTCTTCTTCCTCGTCTTCATTTTCACCTGCTTTGTCTGCTGCTACCACTCCTCCTTCCCTTCTACTCATCTTCTTCTTTCTTTTCCCTCTTAACCTTGTTTTACTTCTCTTCCTTCTTCTTTTTCTTCTTCTTCTCCTTCTTCTTATTCTTCTCATCCTTTTTCATCTTCTTCTTCTTCTCCTTCTATTTCTTCCACCTCTTCTTCTCCCTCTTCTCCGTTCTCTTCTCATTCAATTCTTCTCCGATTCAATCACTCAGTGATATTTGATTTCCATATGTAATATAGATTTCAATAATTATATTTTTATACCCTTTTTTATCTTGATAGCCTGATGTAGATTCTTCTGTGACACTGCCACACGTGATCGCGCAGTGACTTTACAGCTTTTTGAGCGACTCGTGACTATGTACGTATGTATATGTATGTGTATGTACGTATGTAATAAGTACGTATGAAGCTATGAAGTCGAAATAAATAAAATGTAACAAATAGCGTGAAAGGCAGTTAGAGGAAGAAAACGAACGATAGCTAACTGGCTGAGTATTGAGAAGCAGTCTTGCAAATGGAACTGGCATTATTAGAGACGAGACAGCTGGTAGAATGGAATTAGCCAAATTTATCCCATGTCGAGTACGATCCAATCGTACGCGTTCTGACTTTACGGATGATTGGCTTTCTGATTGTAGCCTTCGTTCATTTCCTCCATTTCTCTACCACCCCCTCCCTAATCTCCTCTAAATCACCCCCCAAACTCCCCCTCAATAACCCCCATAACCCCCAAACCCCCGTTCATACCCCCACCACGAACTACTACCCAGCTCATACAAGAATCGTCGATTTGAATATTAATCTGGTATCGTTGGTGCTCTCAATTGCTTCGGATCTCATTCCAATCAGCACTCGAGCACTCACATTCTCTCTCTCTCTCTTTCTCTCTCAGATCCAAGCTCTCTCTATATATTACCCATCGCATCAATAATTTCTGTACAATCCGTTAAAATATCTATTTTTTAAATCATTTTGTAAAATCATTTCAGGAGTAAAGGTTCAAACTTCGGCAACTGATTCTAGATCTAAAAATAAGAAAAAAATGCATAATAAATACATGTCCGGAAAAGCTTTGTTAGCGAGTTATACAGAGAAAAAGATTTCGCCCAGAATTCGGTACCCTCGGTAAAAGAAAGTCATACTGAAGTCATTTTCTCAGATCAAAACCCATAAGAAATAACTGTATTTGGTCCTCAATTTACCTTCCCAGACTTTCAGTATGACTTTCTTTTACCGAGGGTACTGAATTCTGGGCGAAATCTTTTACTTTGTATAACTCGCTAACAAAGCGTTTTCGGACATATGTGCATTACGAATTTTTTTCTTAATTTAAATCTAGAATCAGTTTCCGAAGTTTGAACCTTTCCTCCTGAAACACCCTGTATGTTGTAAATTTGCAATCTCTCTTTTTCTCTCTCACACACTCTCTCTTTCTATTGCACACTTTTTTTCACTTTACTCTTTCTTGCTCTCATCGTCTTTTTTGCAATACTCTCGTCCAATCACTCGTAGTTCAACATCAAATTCTTGGTATAAAAATCATCAAATTCATTGTTCACTTAAACTTTATCTCGTATTTTTTCTTTCTTTCAAAAGTTATCAAGCTCATAATATCTGCTGTGATACCTATACTTATTTTTCTTTCTACTAAACTTACGAATTCGTTTTATCCATTTTGTAATTAAATCTCTCTTTCGTGTTGTATTTGTATTTAATTTTACTCTTTTTTTTATTTTTTATTCGGTAGTTATTTAAAGGAATAGTTTGAAGTTTATTCAGCAGAAGAAGATTTATGAGATTTATTCAGAAAATATAGAAATTTCGACGAGTTAGGAGTCTTTTTTCTTTCTTCTTCTACTCACCCCTTCCTTTCCTAACCTAATTCTACTGTATTGACCGGCGCTCCAGACGGAACTGATATGATCAACATTTCCTCAAATAAAGTTTACTTTTCATGAAGCTAACTCGTTAATGGTTCAATTTAACTGTGGTTAAGTGGCAGAGTAGTTTTGTTGGTCCAAGCCTCACTACATCGAGCAGATAAAAAAGTAATTTTATTCTCAATTATTCTCTCTAACTTTTCCAAAATCAATGTACATTACTTCTACTGGGGGATCTGAGTGTTGCTAATCTTAATAATACTGTTATCATTAAAGTTCATTGTAAATAAAGTCATCTGAATCTGTATCTTTGGGTTGAGTGGAAGAGAGGACCAGGAGTTCTATCTCCGTCCTAATAAAGGCATTCAATCAATCTCTCTCTCCCATTATTAGGTTACGGGCAAAAATGACCTCAATGGCCAAGGCTTCGCCATTTTGTGCAATTCATCCCAAGCTTCCATTCATTATTACCAATGCATCAGTAAATCCTGTTTTACAATCAATTTGAACTATCGATTATTGTATTGATTATATTGTCTATTTCAACTTGACCCTTCACCATACAGTTAAATTTTCCAAAATCATTTACTATTGGCAATTACAATTTAGCAGTTTATTGGCAGTTACAATTTCTTAGTCTGTGCTATTGGATATGAGACTTGCTAATCTTTATAATATTCGAGCATTCAAATTTGCGCAAATAAAGTTATCTGAATCTGAATTATTTCTCTTCACCAATCTCTGTCATTCTCTCGCATTATCTTTCTTCCTCCCCGTCTTTCTCTCTCATCCTGTCTAATTCTCTCTATTTCTCTCATGCTCTCCCTTTCTCGTCCTCACTCATTCACTCTATCTCTCACTCTCTCTCGTGAGTTAAGCTCTTATGCCTCAACTTCGCCCACAGCACTTTTATTACTTGTAAAGTGCACAAATAAAAGCCATCTATCTATCTTCCTACCTATCTCTCTCTCAATCTCACTCCCTCTCACTCACACACTCACTCATTCTTTCCCTCTTATATTCTCTATATTTCTCTCTCCCTCCCACAACCCTCTCACGCTCACACGCGCTCTCTCTCATCTCCTCACTCACTCATCTACTACTACTCTCTGTTCGCAAAGCTTACATGTCATATCGATACAGCATTACTGCGCTCTTTGACTTCAAAGTTATTCGTATGAAGTACGCACGAGTCAATCGAGTCAATATAACTAACACACGGCTACAAAATTCAGTCGATAATCGTCATCAACTCTTTGGACTTCATGACATTATTGAAGAGAGACTTTGAGTACGGCTTACAAAGTTCAGTCAATAATCATCATCAAATAATTATCTGGACTCAATGATATCGTAGAAGTCGCACTTTGATTTGATTGGGCAAATTCATCTGACGGCAAAATGCTCTCGATATCATTGAAAGAGTCGAAGCTTTAGAACTTTTTTTCTGATCGTACGTACTTCGTAATATGTTACTAGCATAGGAGAATCGCTTGAACAATTTCATATAAATTGAATTGATGAATAATTTCAATTTTTATCATATGGATCTATTAAATAGATAGGATGAATACACCATACAACGCAAAATACGTCGAAGCATTTTTAAAAAAATATATGGCAATGTAGCCTACTTTCCAAAACAATAACCAAAGTGGCTTAACTAGAGGCTCAGTCTGGTTGGGGGGAGGAGGAGAGGTGGTGGCGAGGTGGAGGAGAGGGTCCAAGCAGTATATAGTACACCATGAGAGGCAAAGGAAGTGTTCTTGGGGTTCTAAACGAATAGTACATTCGAAGGGATTTGCTGGGGGTACTCTCCCGGCAAATTTTTGAAAATAATCTTTTTAAAAGCACACATTTCAAGCGCTAGAATCGCTAAATTCATTCAAAAATTCATTCATTGTAACGGAGTGTCCATAGCCGAGTGGTTAAGTGCTGGTTTGCTAACCCATACATCCATGGTTCGATCCCAGCTCTGACCAAAATACATCATATAACGTTCACCCTAAAATACGACTAAATTACGTTTTACCTCAGGCCACTCCCGTGTTTCGGAGGACACGTTAAGCCTGTCGGTCCCGGCTGCCTAAAAACAGTCGTTAAAATTCACGTTAGAGGCCCTGAACTTATTCAGGTCCTAATAACTCTGCCAGCCAGCTCACAAGATATTATTATTATCCATTCTAACATTATTCTACCCTCAAATTGTATTTGAAACATCTTTTAAAAAGAGAAGGTGTGGTTTTCTAATAGTAATTCGAGACTTTATATGGCTTGTTCATTCAAACGGCGGTCCGGGGTACTCACCCGAAAATTCTCTTTTAAAATAATACCTCTAAAACCACGTTTTAAGTGATTCAAGACGTTTTTCTGGCCTCTTTTGTCAAAAATGATTGTTTCTGAGGGGTTGTTGAAATTCCAATATTTCTTTTGGTCCTGAGCATTTCGGGGGGATTGAAACCTACTGTATGTGTTATATTGCAACAACAGGGGAATCTTTTAAACAATTTCGTACATTTTGAATTAATGAATAATCTAAATTTTTATCAGATGGATCTATTTAATGAGTAGATTAAAGTATAGTGAGTAGATTAAGTGGATTAAGTAGATTAAGTACATTAATGAGTAGTAAAGTAGATTAAGTAATGAGTAGATGATACATCGCAAACGCGTCGAAGCAAACATGCATCATACAATAAATGGGAATTTACCCTCTAAAGCTATAACCAATGTATAATTTATGATTCCTTTCATTTTGACCATGTGTTTATCCTACCTCAATTCTTAGGGTGCTTGCACTCAGCAGACTGAGCCACCAGAACTCGAAGATAAAAATTGCCGCCAAAAATCAAACACATTCTATGGAATGATGGTATTCACGCTAATTCAAACTGTAGCACTCGATGCCACAGCAGTTTGATTTTGCTATAATGATTAGCAAAGTGAACAATATAACGTCTGATAAACAGTACAAAGGTTGCCAACCAACCAGTCATGAAACATCGCACCGTAACATAACTCCGTCTTGTAAAATAATTTTGTAACAGCATCATATCATCGTTCAGCAACGGCACTCACAATGATACGCGATGTCGTCTTTTGGTACACTTTGTTACGGAGTGATGCTACGGGACGTGGTTGCGTTACGATGCGATGCTTCATGTCTGGATGGAGCAAACAAGCAAACAACTCACATTTGTATGAAATTCAAATCGACCGTCTTTAATATATCATTTAAAGCTTGCGTTTATACAACTTTTAACAAACAATTTTAATCTGAACACACACACACAACAAAATGTTACTGAAATCCTTATTTACAAATTTTTATTCAATCTAGTCTTATTATCTCGTTGGTGGTTTGATAAATTTTTCAGTTTTGTAGACTTGAAATTCAAGTTTTTTTCCATAAATCAGTAGCCAACCTTTTTCAAGACGTTGAAGTATGTGTAGGTACCTTGTAGAACCTGGAAAATATCAATTTGTTATCATCTGACAAAAATATTTTTTAATAGTTAGCAAAATTAAACCGATATAAATGTTCTCAGTCTAATTTAAAGTTTACAGATAATTTCATTCAAATGTTTCGTATTTCTAAATCTAAATCTAACAGACTCAACTATACATATAACAAATTATGCAGTGTACATGCATTGCAATAAATACAAATAAAATACCCGCAAAGGCTGAGCAAATATTGTACGGCATTAGTTTGTTTGACTTCATTAGTATTAGTAGTATTACTAGTACTATATCAATAGTATTGCCAAGCTCTGTACTAATTCTAGTACTAAACTTTGTTTGACTTTATTATAAAACTTTATTAATTCTAGTACTATGCAGCGCTAGCCTGCATAATAATTATTTTCCTGGATTTCTTGTTCCATGACGAACTGCGTTGTTAATATTAACTTTTCATGTGAAATTTAACGACTTGCAGTCAAATATTTGTTAAGAATAAGTATAATAACTCACTTAATCTGGCCGAGCGCTTTCGAATCTATGAGATCCATCTTCAGAGGCGTGGGTTCCACGCCTCTGAAGATGCTGGATCTCATAGATTCGAAAGCGCTCGGCCAGATTAAGTGAGTTATTATACTTATTCTTAACAAATATTTGACTGCAAGTCGTTAAATTTCACATGAAAAGTTAATAATAATTATTGTTATGCAGGCTAGAATTCAGAATTATTTTGATTTTCATACAAGTTACAAATCCTCTTAATGAATTGTAATTTCTCACAGAACTAGAAAATTTGAGCAAATAAACGCTAGCAGATCCCTTTAACAGTGATCAGCAATAATTCGCTTGTACGGCTAGTCCGACAGAGTCGAGAGGATTTCCGCCACAAACACAATCACGGCAAACCTCATCATATTTGAGCGAAAAAGATTACGTTTTGCCATGTATCGTGTATGATAAAATTCGATGTCATAATAAATTAGCTTATTAGCAAGAATGAACCAGACAAATGTGAATATCTATACGTTAGCTATATGTTATAATCTATACGGTATCTATAATCTAAATTATATTTCAATATTAAACACAGCTGAAATCCACCTAGTGGTTGTAGTTTAGGTTATGATTTTTACACCTAAATTATATATTATGTAGCAGTATTGAATATTGTATTTCATTATATTAATATTTGATATTAGTTACGGGTTTCAGTGTTTTGCTTTGAGTAACTTTCAAACTAATCGCCTTCAAGTGAAAAGGAATCATTTTATTATTTTTTAAGTGGAGTATTTTGGTATTCAGCATTAAAATTAAGCTCAATTTTTTGGACAATATAGCCTAAAATATTAAAATTTCGTGAAGTGAGCAGTTTTGGACTTGAGTCTTTTGAGCTTTCACATTCATTGTAATTTTGTCACAAAATAAATAAATATTGTATTATTGTATATACCAATGTAGCAGAGAGGTGGCGATTTGCAATCATAGAAGCTGCCTCCTTAAAAATATCGCACAGGAGTGATCCTTTTTCTAGATATTTTTAATATTTATAATACTGTATTCATTTCATTCATTTATCGAATTGACTGCATCGTTTCTAAGCTTCTATGTACTGTGTTACGTAATATATCACCCCTTTGAATTTGTATTTGGTAAGAATGCAATAAATTTAACTAACCAACTCAACTAACATCATTCTATCCATTTTATTGTACCGTATTCTCGTAAAGAAACCTTTTTATGCAAAAAGCATAAAAACATCAGGGGTATCATTTTTGGTTGGCAGGGAGGGGGCTATGGCCTCCTCAAGATATGCCAAAAATGCGTGCTTAGATAATAATATATTATCACATTGAACAAACTTTCTCCATAGGATTTTTTTGTAGATTGTGTCTTGGAGACGGAAATCTGCGGTAGCTTGTTGTAGAGTTTCCTGTCAATATAACCCCACTAGAATAACATATTAACTTGATAACATAATAATAAGGAGCACAAGTGAGCCAAAATTCAAGCAATTTCGATTGATTTTTCAACAAATATGACAGATTTTTGCCACTTGTACCCCTTCACCTCATCCCAAAGGTTGGTTTGAAATGGCGTTCCTGTAGAGCATGCGTATAAGTGACTTAGAATTAATTAGAGTTCAGGGAAATTGCTAGCGGCGATTTAGCGCCAACTGTATTTTGTGACAAAATATCTCAGTAGCGCGCTTACCCTGATAACACACTTGATGTCGAGTGCATACAGTCCATATGGTCTGAATTCCATTTCTCTGGTCGCTCGTGTTAACATCAGAGTTAACGTTTTTCTCAGCCATATTGGTTTATCCACCCACGGGCATTGCCATATAGACATTCTCAATTGCTTACCCTGCAAGAAAAATAATTATTGATGCGTTGATAATAGAAAATAGATTATTTAATATTCTGCAAGGATTTTATAGAGGTTTTTCTCACATAAAATTGTCTTATTTTAATTTAAATAATTACCAACTGTTAGTTGACAATATTTTCGCTAACACACAATGAATGAAAAATGTACATCTTAAAATTATTGAAAATTGTACCGTGGTTTTATGAAGTTTTATGTATTTCATGCAGTTTAATGCTCTCAGTAGGTGGTGATGATATTATAATACAGTGGAACCTTGATAAATCGAATCTCAAGGGGAACGGCAAAAATTCGATTTATCAAGGATTTCGATTTACTGAGGTTGATTTATCAAGGTCCATCTTGAAATACTTCGATTTATAGAGGTTCAAAACACTTACCTTTTCAGAATCTTATCCAATAAGCATGTAACTTCGATTTACTAAGGTTCTCTTATTACAACTTCGATTTATAAAGGTCCGAAAACTGCAAAACTTCGAATAATAAAGGGTTTTCTGCCGAACCTTCGAATTATAGAGGTTAGTATTAAAGCTCAATAGATCCAAAAACTTCGATTTATCAAGGTAATATCCATGAAGTCTTCGATTTATAAAGGTGAAATAACATGGTGGTAGGATAGCAAGTTCTAGGGGAATTGGAAAAATTCGATTTATTTAGGTTCGATTTATCAAGGTTCCACTGTATGACGATGGTGATAATGAGTATTATAATGCATTATACTGATGTTATAACCACTTAAAATTATCTACACACGAGATACTATAATAGTGCTGGGAAGGGGGTGTAGACTGGGCACTACTGTTCAAAGTAAAGGGAAAGGAGAAAGAGAAGTTGAAAAATCCTATGACTAATTTCTTATAAAGGGTGGTTGGTCCGGGGTACTCCCCCGAAAAGTTTTTGAAAAATAATTTCTCTAAAGCCACATTTCAAGCAATTCTAGAGATGAATAAATTATTGTCTTTATTTTAACATTTCAGTCATGTTATGTGTCAAAGTAAATTTTGTTCATTTCTTTTGGTATTGTCATTGGAATATCCCGAACCTCATATTTTTAAATCAATTTTTTATCAATAAACCAATTTTTAAATCATTTGAAATTAACTATAAATAGTAAAAATTGCCAATACCTTCAATTCAAAAACAAACATAATATGAATGAAGATAGGGCTATAAACGTGTTTGTAAACGATAATAAATTAGACCAGGAAGAAAGAATTGCATTTCTAGGAGTTATGTTGGATAGACGATTGACCTGGACTCCATACATTGAGAAAATATGTTGTAAAATTTCATCTGGGGTATTTGTCCTGCGACAGCTCGCTAGATTGAATGACAAAAAGTTACTTTTTACAGCTTACCATGGGCTCTCACTGTCACATATTAAGTATGCTATCTTAGTATGGGGTAATTCATCAAAACAAAATCTTGATAGGGTGTTTAAGATCCAAAAGAAAGCAGTTAGGTGTATGGAAAGAGTAAATAGATTAGATTCATGTAGGCCGTTGTTCAAGAGACTTGGTCTCCTAACTGTACCCTGCTTATATGTGTATGAAACTACTCTATATGTAAAAACGAATAATATTAACCAAAATCTTGATGTACATGATTATAATACAAGAAGCCGAGGAGATTATCACTTGGTGAGTCACAATAGTAGCTTATTCAAACAAAAACCTAGTTATATTGGTAGGAAATTCTACAACAAGCTACCGCAGTTTTTGAAGATTATTGAAAATATAGAAATATTTAAAAAACAATTGAAGAAATATTTAGTTGATAAAGCTTTTTATAGTGTACAAGAGTTCCTTTCACATCAAAATTAAGCCTCACCTCAACTAATTGAAGTAATTATGGTATCTAGTGTATAATATTGTTGATCTGACTTGTCTTATACTCCTTAACTGGAGTCTCCAAGACGTAATCTACAAAACAAAAAAAACAATAAAAAAAAATATTGATTTCTTAAAAATAATTAAAGCACGTCTTCTTGAAATTATTTTTACTCTGCTATTTTATAACTCTCACCACAACTGATTGGGGTACCGTACTGTACTTGAAAATTTCATTTAAAAGGGGAGTTCAAGGGTACTCCCCCGGAAATGTTTTGAAAAAATAGTATCTAAAACCACATTGTCATTGATTTCAGATATCTTTAACTAGTTTGTCAAAATCATCTTTATTATTAGTTTTTTTCTTTTTGTCTAAAACTCTGGGAGGGAGGAACCATCTGATCCCACATAGTTACACCGAAGCAAAGTCTAATTCACACACCATGCTTTCGTAAGAAGCTTTTTCAAAAATATCATGGTAACCCCTCGCTAATGCATTATTTTTATTTTTGTTTTCACAGCGTGATAATTTATCTCCAAAAATCTAGCCTAAGCCAAAGAAACTACTCTAATGGTTGGTTTTAAGTTCTATTATGGGTTTTTTTTCACTCTATTTATATTCAGATGTAGATGTACAAAAGCTGCAGTTACAACCAAGTTACATATTTACTGTTGTACAGAGCTGCGGTTTTACTTTCAATTACAGTGCCTGTTACTACAAAAAATAGTACTTGATGGCACAGGTCTTGTAACTCTCTTTATTGAAACTAATTTTTAATATTTTCAATGGAAACCCTTATTCCAAAACTGCCGCCCCCTACATTTTTTTCGGAGCGTGAAGCCCACACCTGTGCATGGGTAATGAATTGGATGATGGTGATTGATGAGTTGGACCTACAGAGGTGGGTTTCAGGAAGTGATTTTACAGCAGAGAACAAAGTCTTTTTTACTGGACAATCCAATTGGTCACCCTCACAAAAAGCGCCCAGGAGTTTCATAGCTTATCTCTGATTGAACAAATACCTGCTACGACATTCGGCTATCACTTCCTTACATCTTTCCGCCCTTGGCTGCAGTCCCTATTGTCCCCCGCCCCTTCAGCAAATCCGCCACTGTCCGTTGATACTTCGAATGATCCATTTCCACACCACTTTTGCTTACCTTGTTCTATTATAAAGTAGGCGAATGTCAATTTTTCAATTATTTCTAAGTTTGGATTGTTTTGGTGAATATTTTTGTTTGTTAATGGGATAGGATGTCTGTCATTTTTTCGTTGCTTGGCCTTGATTGAAACATTGTACTTTAATATTTTTCACGTTTATTATAATGTTGATTTATTTTTGGATGTTTGATTATCAGTTCTCTACTTGCTTATCATTATTGTTCCATATTGGTAGACAATTTCTTGTTAAAATGACAGCCAATGACAGGCCTCCAACGTGGATTTTCTGACCCATGAGAGGCTCCCTGTATATGAACCAACAGCATTTGTCTTACATGAGTCTGTCATATAGGAGTGTAGCTCGTGTACGAGTGTAGATTGTATATTGAGCTACACTGTATATAAGTTTCAGTGAGATCATGATTGGAAATTATGTGACAGTGAAAACTGCAGTATCTCGAATGTTAATAATTCAAGTGTCTGTATTATTCTTTATTATCAGTTTATTCAAATAATCAAGGTACAGTATTTAAATATAATTACCTCCTCTCTGATGCTTTCGCCAATTTGAGAGCAAGCATACATAATAGATAATGCAACAAGATAGCGCATTGATAAACTCAGCTTCTGTACAATGTTTGGTGTCTGTGAAAAAATAAACAGTGGAATTCCAATAGTATATTAAGTGCGGGAAATGGTGTTTACCATAGGAGTATGATAAGTTAACGCACGAGACAAAGTCGATTGTGGCATTATCATACGAGTATGGTAAACATCTTCCAGGGCGAGTTGCATACAATATCTTTCATCATACTAGTCTAAAATATTTTTAAAAAAACTTTGAGCTAGTACAACAAGCATCATCAAACATAACCTTAAGATCCATAATAGCAGTAAAATAGTGCTCCCTCAACAAAGACCTGACTCCTAATAAATAATTTACATTAAACAACTCTAATTTACACCAATGTAAGAATTTACACTACATAGATATTGCAGGGACAACTGGCTCGGCTTATAACCTCCCTTTTAAAACTTTTCAGCTTGTAAACTCACTCAGTATACGCAATGCTTCAACTTGACGTATTTATGAACCTTACTTAAAGATCTTCTCAACTTAAAAGTCAAGTTCTTAAAATTGGTATCTCAAATCCGTTCTTAACCATGACAGGTACAGAGCTGGTCCTGAAGCCGTTCTTAGATTGTTGTGTTCTATCATATTTTGGCTTCATTTTTTAGTATAGCATCAGCTCATCAAAATAAAATTGAATCATCAATTTAAATTTTTGCACCATTGCAATGTAATTCACTGTTTATTTGACTTATCGAAACTATTTTTATATTCTTTATATAAATCGACTTCTAACCCAACCTATAAGTTTTTCTTTTCATGAAGAAATGGAATATAATATAAAAGATTTTTGGTGTGCTGGCAGATAGCAGTCAATGCACTGCATCAAAATTCAATTATTTTTCAAATTCGAAAACTGAAAATAATAATTTAAAAGATATTGGTGTAGTAATAATTATGTAAATGTTAATTTACATGCAGTGCAGTATCTTCATCTTGTCATCTATATTATTTTATGTTTGTTAGTATCTGATATTATGACCCAATTTTAAGTTAGATTGTGACGACGTTCAATGTAATAGAGCCTTTTCAAGTCTTCTTAGATGTAAGTAAGTCACGTTCATAAATTCGGCCCTAAACCTCAGCCTGAACCTGAGCCTCTGAGTTACAGGCTACAACAAATTCAAGATATTCCTATTCAATGGAATCTGGCAGCATACTATAGTTATTTTATATATGTTCATTGTTGTGCTGAGCGTTTCTAATTTCAGGAACCAATTATTCTAATAACTCGAATTTTTCTCACCTTCACAATGAAAAGTACAATAAGACACATCTGCAATGCATAGAAATTGATGAAACCAACAGCTACCCGCTGAAATAATTCACTGAGTTGTTCCATGTCCCTAAGACCAGAAAAAGTTAACAAATATAATTTTTTATTTTGAATTTTGGTACACAATAAATTAATAAGAAAGCGGTTACTGACTGACTTTGCCAAGAAATCATGTAGATGAAGATGATTCACATTAAAAGTATGTTTTTAAATCACACCTTCTCGATGACATTGCCGTAGATACCTATAATGAATAATACTGAGTGGATCCCTCATTTAATAACACATGAGATAGTGGTATCTAAGAATAGTATATATTGAACTACTTTTATAAATTTAAGTGAAATTGTAGTTGTATAATTGGTGGCTATATTTCAGTTCATGTTTTGTTAGAATAAAGTCAAGTTTATGTGATTAATGTAAGGTTAGTTGTAGAATATTTCAAAGTAAGTAGAAAATGAATTGAGTTATAGAATTAAATTACAGTTAAAACTATACTTTCTCAAATTATTTCTTTTTTTGTTCGTTCAAGTGACAAATTGTTATTGATTACGACATCAGAATTAGTAACTGGGTATCTACCACAATATCACCATCACCAATACCAAGAAAACAACATCTTATCCTGCGACAGCTTGCTAGATTAAATGATAAAAAGTTACTTTTTATAACTTACCATGGTCTTTTGATATGACGAATTAGGTAAACTATTTTAGTATGGGGTAACTAATTAAAAAAAAACTTGTTATATTGGTGGGAAATTCTATAACAAGCTACCGCAGTTTCTATATAGAGTGTTGGAAATATTACAGTATTTAAAAACAAGGATATATTTAGTTTATAAAGGTTTTTATAGTGTACAAGAGTTCCTTTCACATCAAAATTAAGCCTTACCTCAACTAATTTAAATTGCAATTGCAGTAACTAGTGAATAAGAATGGTAATATTGTTTATAATTATTGTTGATCTGACTTGACTTGTCATAATACTCCATAGCTGGAGTCTTCAGGACGTAATCTAAACACAGAAATTAGAAACTCACCTATAAAGATTCTGATGGTTTTTGACAATTTTGGACAGTTCATTCCTCAGCCAAGTGTCATCTGCTTGGTCTTCATCAATCCCTCCCTCTTCTTCCTCAACTCCATACTTTTCTTCTCCTTCTTCTTTGTTTCGATAAGGTTCCAACTCCATTGACTTCGCTAACAGTCTTATATCGGCCATGAAACATTCTCCAGCTAACATAGCACACTTGAAAGGCATATACCAAAAGTAAACAGTCATCGCATATAGAACGCTGACATAAGTATGGCCACTTAGTAGAACCCTCAAACCTTTCCCTAATGACTCAGGGTAATAGATATGATATACAGCTGGTATAATAGGTATGAGTTGGCCATTCAAGTGAGCCATTATCATTTTTATGACGTGCTTTGTATAGGGTAACAGGCAAATAATGAGGTACGTCGTAATAAACGAATATGTGATCATATTGTTGAATCTCTTCATCCTTTTATTACGCCTGTAAGAAGAAAAAAATAATTGTTTTAAAATGTTAAAAACCTGTAATGCTTTTGTAATTCTATTATTATTCTATATCTATTTATTTATTTGTTGATTCTATTTAAACTATAGTCATAATATATTATCATTCAAATTCTATTTGAATTGAATTGAGAAATGTTTTATCTATGACTACGTTATGAAGTAGTTAACAATATTTAAAGAAAGTGATATCATTACAGCTGACTTTCATCATGCCTGAAAAAGCTTGTTGCATAATGAAGCTGTCATAATACTACTATCATATTTCGATACCACCTGTAGACCAATCACAGCTTAGTATTTCTTTATCTACGACCATGTCATAATGTATACATTACAGTTTCACAATTGATGCCAAAACAGCTGTCTTTTCGAAATCCTTTTTGAAACCCGTTGCATAATGAGCTCATTATAGTACAGGTTCTACATTATAACACGGGTTCTGGACCAATCAGAAGCATTTTTGATGGAATCAATATCGTAATTCAATATTGTGAAACTATCAGCTGATTTGATCAAACTGCTACACCAGCTGCTTTAACCTAACAATCTACTATAACTTCTCGTATTGAGATGAGAGGTTAGGTATCTCTGACAGTCACAGGTAAAATGAAATTGTTTTAATTGAATGTATACTAGTGGTCGTAGATAAAATAGTGTATGCAACGATTTTATTTGGCCATTAGAGCACTCGTGAGATATTTATAACACTCGCATTCGCTCGTGTTATAACTTACATCTAACTCGTGCCTTAATAAGGGTCAAAATAGAATCGTTGCATAAACTACTATTAAATCAGTGTCGGAATGAATAATAATGTAAGTTACTAGCTACATCAGCTGATTTGAAAATTTTTAAATCAATTTCAGTTCAAACCCAGAAAATGTCAATACAATTCCAAAAAAAAAGAATTAGGAGCTGCAATATTGATAGGGGACAGATAGGGGATAGGGGATAGGGGTTTTGGCTTGTGATTTGAAGCTTTTTTACATCATAGTGACGTATCATGTATAAATTTTTCTATGAGATTCCTGCATCTAGACACATGAATGCAATAAACATATGTAGTTAATTTTGAATATTAATTTTGAAAAATGTGAAACGAAAATCAGAAATTGGGCTTTGTGGTGCAGTGAATAGAGTTTAGAGGAAGCTTTGAGCCAAATTTAGTTGCCTTTTTTCTGAAATCCGTGAGAATGGCATACACAAACAGACACACACAAATTGATAATGAAGATTGGTAGTGCTAGCATACCTATGAATGATTTCTTTAGTTTCAGCATCCGATACTCGATGGATTTTATGGCCATTGTTGATTTTCTCCTCAACATACTTATAGCCGATGATTGTTTTTGCAGTGGCGGCTTTCCCAGCCAAAGTGAAACTGAACATGATCACTTCTTTGGCGAGCACTAGTCGTAGGCTTGGTATGGAACCTTGATAGATGATTGCTAAGGTGAGGTCAACTGCATGCAGGGTAGCCACAAAGTTGAAAGTCAAATTCAAATACCACGGAACTGGTTTTTCCACAAGCATTTTCTTTTGAATTGCAAAGTGGTCCTCCATCTGTGATAAATTTAATAGTTTAATTAAATTATTGATTAATCATCTAAAATAGTAAACAAAGAGATATGTAAATAAACCGATACGAGGACACGTCGAATTAAATTATAATTAATTATCGGTGTCTTCATCATTTGTTCTGATAGGCTTATGCACCATTCAACCAAGGTGCATACTAACCACTCTACTAACCTTGCAATTCAACAGCTACGGTTTCTATATACATTTTTTAAATATTAAATTATCAAGGAATCACATAAACTCCATGGCTGGTCTCACTTTAACAATTGTGCCTTCTTGAATTTTAGTAGTTCAAATTTTCCAATAAACTGTGTTCTTGATTTTTTCATCACAAAAATAATCTAATACAGTCAAACCTGTCCTTAACGCACCCTGTCATAGGCGGAATCTTGTCTACAACGGAAAATTTTCCTGGTCCGTTCATTTATGTAGCCTATGTAATGTAATTTCACCTGTATTAAGCGGAACCTGTCTAACGTGGAAACGGAATGATATATAACGGAAAATTAGTGATAAAATTGTCGCCAGTAGACACAAACACTACGATTTCATAGTAAACAGGAATCTGAAAAAGGATTATTTCGTAGGCTAGTAGGCCTACAGTACAACGAAAGCGAAGACGAAAATGACAAGGATGAAGAGGAACTTAGCAATATGGAGGAAAAATGTATTGTAAAAACCTACTCGACTACACTGTATGCTATAAATGATCTGCAATCATTTTCTCTCCATAAGGGTGATGCAGAGTTATACAACATTATTTGCCATGCTAGAAATCTCATAGAGAACCGCTAAATCAAGCAAACAATCTACACTGTTGGGGGAAATAAATTTAAATGGAGAAGATTAATAATTTACACTGAACATTTACTTGGAGACATGAATTGTGTTTAAGTTTATTGAAAATATACAGTGCAATATAGTACCGGTACCTTTAAAATTTTCAAATGACTCATACTGTACTAGTTTTTTTTTTTCAAAAATACAGCGGTAATAATACACTTCAATAATAATTATAGAATTGACGCTTTTTAAAGATTTTTTAAGTGGACAATAATTATTGACTATCATTAGAACATACACAGTATTTAGTAAAAATGAATTTTGGCAGTAAATAACATACATAGGCCTCATGTACTGAATTTTTAAAATACAGTACATACTGTACTTCAGTGAAATAAGTGAAATAATAGGTTGTTTTTCTCTTGATACAGTTCTCCAAACAAAATGTATTATCCAATATACAGTACAGTATTAAAATATTTAATTTTGCAACATTTTTTTATTTTTGGGTTTTGACCTGTATTCAGCGGAAACCTGTCCAAAACGGAAAGTTTGTCCGGTCCCGTGCCTTTCCGTTATAGGCAGGTTTGACTGTAGTATCTTGAATGTTTTAGTAAAATGTATTTCTGATTTTCTTCTGTCTCAAAAAAGGTTTTTTTCGGTCTTTGCCTTTATTCGCTATGGGCATCATTCCAGTTTAAAAAATCTTGATCGACTTACACGAAAAATCTTACACGACTTTGTGTTATCCGATTACCTGGTCCTATCGCCCTACCTAGTTATCATTCCAACAGCAATCATTATTAATAGTCTGTTCACTAAGCACTTTTTGAAAACTGAGCTTATAGCTGTTAGCTTCTTGAGACTCCATTTCATGAATAATAAGCGTTCCAAGGTTTCGATTCTAAAATGATCTCCTTTCGAGAAGGATTTGTTAATTTCAAGTTTCTAATATGATACTTGATATAATATTATCATGTTAGTATTGTTTCTCGTCACTCTTATTGTATATTTGTCATTCATATAAAAAACTATGTATTTTTTATCTATATATATCAGATAATACTCACTCTTGTTTTAAAGCCTTCTCGCCTTTATTATTCCTGTTGAACTCGTTGTTAGACTCTCCAATTCCTATAAGTATCTTGAATCTCTGATAAGTCTCTCCAATTCCATGTAAGTGTCTTTAACTCCTCATATCTCTACAATTATTTTGAAGGAAACGCAGAAACATCATTACTAGTTTGTTGATAGTTTCTTAGTAACATGAACATTGAAAAACTCCAGACTTGATACTCATTTATATAAACCTAGTTTCTTAGAAGCTGCTCTGATGTCTGAATAATTATTATTCTAAGAAGTTCTTCTTTAACTGTTATTCAAAATTATTATTATTAGTGTATTATTGGTGGGGAGCTACTTCCAGACAGTTTCACTTCGTCATTTTCAAATGATTTCTGCCTCCTATCCCTATTTTCCCTTTTCTCTATGTTTTCCTTTTCTAATACCTGATATTTTTATCAGGACACAATAATTAATGAGCAATTATCCTTGGAAATCACTGTCATAAATCATTCCAACTTCAATCCTGGACTAAGATTGCAGCTGTTACCCATAATTTAGTATCTGCAATCATGGAAATAATAACTAGGGGTTTTTTAATTATTCAGGGGCTTTCTGCGATGCTGTAATTATTTTCTAGTAGCTTGTAGTGGGGGTGTGGCTGTTCGACAGTGATTATTTCTCTTGAATCTTAAAGAATCTATCATTTCACCGAGATTCCCCACAGCAACTACAGGTGAGTCAATATACTATTCTAGCCATATTAGAGAGTAGGGAGAGTTAAAAGCTTGTTCATGATAACGCTAATTCTAACCAGGTTAATCAGGATGCATTACGATTGACTCTATACATCTATTTGTTCAAGAAGTAATGTACAGCAGGCAGGTACATAATTTAGTCCGGATGTAATTTCAACTAGCGATACTGGAGATCTTGGATAAGGATACGTTTTAATGATAATGTTGAAGCTAACCTAAACACTCTATGTATCTGCCTGCTCTGAAAGCAGAATGCTAAAGTGCAGGCAGATGCATGGGTGAATCAAGTGGTAATGTCAAGAGTCAGGGCAAATCCAGCTGATTCACCTCAAGTGAAAGGAGACTCCTATGCACAATCAGTTAATATGCAGTTCAACTGATCGTGAAATAGCTGGCAAACTATATAATAATAGAGAGTAGGTGTGTGTGTGTGTGTCAGTCTTAATTTTCTGTTTAGTGCACCTTCAAGCCCGATTTCTCAATTTCCACTTACCTTCTTCAAAATTGATGTTTGAATTTCAACATTTTTGTAAAATGTGTTAGATGCAGAAAACGTATGGAGCAGCTGATACATGATACGTCACTATGATTCTGATAAAGATGATACGCCGATATGTCACAAGCGAAAGCAACAGATTAGTTATGTGTCAATATTGCAGCGTCGAAAAATACAGCTTACTTGTGCACTTCTCTTTTCAAACAGTTAAACTGTATAGCTAGCAACACTGCAATTTCACTCATCCTTCCCAATTTTGTAATGGCTACCACAAAAAAAACGAGAAACTCCAGACTGGATTCCCGGGCAAGACCGGGAAATCAGCTAGTAAATAAATATGTATGCGGAGTGTAATCAATAAGGAGCTTTGCTTACGACCAGGTGATCAGTGGTTTAATAAATTTGGGCAGTTACAAAATTTTTCATCAACAATTTTCAGATTCAAGCGACGACTTTTCAATTTTTCATCATTAAATTTTATGATGATTAGCATGCTTTTTTATACAGAGTTGAATCGGTTAATTGGTTAGATATTATTTGCATACTTCATTCATGAAATATGATAAATTTGACAGAAATTGTTGGCAAAGTGTTGGGAACGGATGAAACAATTAAGTAATGTTCTCAAAACATTCATGAAAAATATGTGAAAAATTTCCATTGACATGAAAAAATAAAGTTTTGTGTGGAGAGAAAAGATTGGACTGCTTTTCCTTTTGTATGTTGAGGGGAGTGGAGAGTAACAATGGAATTTCTCATCCAGATTCTCAACACAGTTAAGTTGATACGGTTTTGATTTTGTTTATTTTTCTCATCGGTATAAGGGTGCTTGCACAGTGGAGCATCCAATACTCAATCATAATAATGATCATGCTGTGGAGTGGTGTATGACTGATAAGAACTGCGTGAAAAGCCTACTACCATTCAATTCCATACGTTTGATTTTGTGATGGTGATTATCATCGAGTATTGAATGCTTCACTGTGCAAGCACCCAAAGAGTTGAGCTACTTCTAGACATTAATGCATTGTTTTGACATTTTAATTGTTGACTATAGTGTTATCACAAATCATAGGGAAGTGATAGCCATGAGCCGTAGCAGGTATCTGTTCAATCAGATTAGACAAGCAACGCTCTCCTGGGCCCTCTCTGTGAGGGTGACCTATTGGATTGGCCAGAAAAAATACTCTGTTCCCTGTCGTAAAATCACTCCCCGGTGGTTCGGAACCAATTTAAAATAGTAGGTCCACCATGTTTCCACATGGCTCAAGCGACGAGGTGGAACTACCCGCAAAGGTTTACCCACCAATAAAGGCTATACGCATTTACTGTACTTGACACAAATCATGATTATTCTTTATTATTACATTATTTATTAACTATTAATAATTTTCTCATTCATTACTCATTTATTCACTATTTCTTCCTATATTTTAAATTATTTTGAAAGATGTAACAGTAAGACACCTAAGTGACTGACAATTGGGAAATCCGTGGTTCGATTCCCGGCGCTTACTGAATATTTTTGTGTGTGTCATTCATCGATTCTCATCAGTTTTTCAATGCAGTTGTCAATGCCCGCAGTAGCTGTGGTATTTGGTCAAATTTATAACATTGTAAGGAACTTCGAAATAAACTATCTTGCTGATAATTATTATCCACTTACAGTCATTCATAACTTACTTATCCAGTATTTTGATCCGAGATTTTTATGTTAGTTGATTAAGCTCCATCAGTGGCGGATCCAGAAAATGTTTTTGGCTGGTTTGCTCTACTGACTATGGGGGGGGGGGGGGGTAGAGTTGAACTGAAAACAAGTATTGTGAAAGCTTTTGAATTTTTCATAATCAATCATACCCGAACTATAACTATTCATATGACTGGGAAATAAAAAATAGCTTTACTAGTGCTTTGAACCATATCGGCGATAAAATTAACTTAAATTTAAAGTATATTGGAAAATTTTGATTGAATTATGGCTGAATCTGGTGTGTTCAGCAGTTTGTCAAGGAACATAGTATTATTCCGGTTTTACGGTCATATTATTCAATTTTTAAGAATGAAAATCAATGTGGGAGCTTTAAAAAGACACAAATTTTTCAATGAACTAATGTTTCATCTAAAATAGATTTTAGTTTTAGTTTTAATAGATAAACTTTGTGTGCATTCCACACTATAAAAATATGTTTTTCTAAAGTTTTTATTTGACGATTATTTTTCCTTTTATAGAAATATGGGATCTAATGTTACAATTGAAGACTTAGTAGTGGAATTAGGTAATTCTTGCTATAATGAATATTTTACGAGCTTCAAACTGGAGGTTTGATTGGAAAAAATTTACACTCTGGAGGTTTTGGGGGGGCTTCAGCCCGAAAGCCCCCCCTGTAAATCCGCCACTGAGCTCCATTGTTGATTGTTGATTAAACTCAAATTCAAAATACTAGTTATTTTCTACTTGTTAGAAAACTAGTACTGTGCGAGACTAAGCTCCGTGTCCCTGACGGCTGTAGAGGAGAGACGAAGAATACTATACTGGGCAGCGCGGACGCACGCACAGAGACGCACAATTGCATTGCTTTTGCGATGACATAGTGACGTAGTGCATTCCTCCGAGGGACACGGAGCTCAGTCTCGCACAGTAATATAGATGATATATAGTTTTGGATTAAATTTGTGAATTTCTTTGATTCTATACTACTTTTTTCTATTTGTTGCAGGTAAGTAGGGAGGCGTGGAAATATAGATGCTCATTGCAGACACAGTAAGTTACAAGGAATAAATTCACTGATAAATTCCGATTTGATTAATATTTTTTGTCAAGGTACAGAGTTTGGAAAATTTCTATTAAAAAATGACAGCCCATGAACAACTAACAGAGATTACTGCTAATCGTTTCACAAACGTTATTGTAGCGAGACATTTCAATACAGACTTTGCAATAAAATTACAGAAGATTTAAGGGATGTTATATACATGAATAACTTGAAATATAAGTTCATGGATAAACAAGAGTCACAAGAACATCACAAACAATAATTGATAACATCCTTATTAATATAGATTACTCTAAAACAAGATTAGGCGGCTCGGTACTCTATACCTGATCATGACTATCAAATCTTAGAGGTAGGGTTGCAAGGCCATAAATCGGTGAAAAAGAATCGAGTAATGAGAGAAATTCAACAATGTGAGCAGGGAAATGTCGATTGTTTGAAACAGAATCTGCTACAAGGAAACTGGAGTAGGATTTACAATAGCAATAGTTTAAATAACAAATATGATAGTTTCATTAATATTTTAAGGTTTCATATTACTAGGACTTGTCCAGTTAAAGAAGTACCTGTAAAAAATAAATTAGACAAAATTTAAGTGTGAATAACTGATGATATCCTTGCAGAAAGAAATAGGGTTAAAGATGCATTTCTGATGAATTCAAATTATCTAGAAATATGATAAGTGAAGATTAATTATTACGAAGCTCTA
This sequence comes from Conomelus anceps, assembly GCA_948455865.1. NCBI lineage: Eukaryota > Metazoa > Arthropoda > Insecta > Hemiptera > Delphacidae > Conomelus > Conomelus anceps. The sequence goes on from OX418216.1 coordinate 145,833,926, forward strand.
AAGAAAAACTATACGGAAGAGGTGAAAAGAGCCAAATTTAAGAAAACAGCTGAAATTTTGAATAATGTTGTGTACTTTAACACAGCAGTGTGGGATGTAATAAAGAAAAATAGGCAAGTAGCTCAAGTAGATGCTTATACTAGTGTCCCTAGAATAATTCGAAAATAACAAATATATTGATGATAGTGTAGACATTTGTGATTCCTTCAGATATTACCAACTGGTTGATAAGAATCTTCAGAAATCTCTTAGTACAGGTATAAGTAATTTGAATATGTGGATTGCTGAGGCGATTCAGAATGATTAAAAATGCAATCCAGTATCCCAAGACGAGTTGTCAAATAGCATTGATATTGATAGTTTGATTAATAAAAAAACCTGTAGGAATGGATGGGGTATCTAGTAAAATTCTGAAAGAATGTAAAGATCAATTATTAGACCCTTTGATTCGTCTGATCAATCTTCCATTAGAAAAAGGTGTTTTTCCAGATAATTTGAAAGAGGGGAAGATCTTCCCAATCTTTAAAAGTGGTAATAGAGAAAAGGTGGAAAACTATAGGCCCATTTGTATTTTAAATGTTGTAAGTAAAATTTTTGAAAGAGTAGTTCTAAATAGGCTACTTCTACACCTTCAAGAGGCTAACTTTTTTTATCTGTGATGAACAGCATGGCTTCCAGAAAGTGAGATCAACAAAGACAGCAATAGTTTCTCTAGTTGAAAAACTAATAGATATAATAGATTCAGGTGATAAAGCTACTGCAATCTTCTAAGATCTACCAAAGACATTTAATTGTGTTAATCATAGAATATTATTGGAAATACTGCAAAATGTGGGCGTAAATGGGGTTGAACTGAAATGGTTTGAATCATATCTTGTTGGGAGAGAACAATGTGTAGAACTAACTACAGTAGTTGGGAATAGTATAGTAAAGAATAAATCTAATAAATTGGAAGTCCAAGCTAGAGTGCCTCAGGGTCAATACTAGGACCATTGCTTTTATTTTGTTATATGTGTTAAACGTTCACCTAAATAATTAATTAGTGATAGAGCCCTCTTAAGCTGTGCATTCACGTTCCGATTTGCATTTGCAATGAAAAAACAAAACCTTGATAGGGTGTTTAAGATCCAAAAGAAAGCGGTTAGGTGTATGAGAAGATTAAATAGATTAGATTCATGTAGGCCGTTGTTCAAGAGACTTGGTCTCCTAACTGTACGCTGCTTATATGTGTATGAAGTTACTTTATATGTAAAAAAAGAGTAATATTAACCAAAATCTTGACATAACACGTTCGAGTATCAAAAATAACCGCAGCCATTGAAACTGTAACACCAGACATGTAGGGAAATCAATATTTAGTGCGGGAACACTTATAAATATAATTTTCGTTTGGTCTTCTGGTGGCAATAAAAGTTACCATTATTGGAAACTTTTGATCAGTTATAGACAAAATTTACAATTTGCTTTTGATGATGAATATAGGCGGAAAGTTTAGAAGTCAAGCTAAATATTTACAAAATATCGGCTCCCTATACCTTTGTGCTAAACTATCTAATATCTCTCCCCCACCCAAAAAATTATCGTATGCTCCAAGCTTTTAACAATAGATCCACGCTAAATGATTAATTGATTTTTTGTATTCAGAATTACAGATAAAGTATAAAAATCGATGTGAAATTGAGGTTAGTTCTTAGGTTCGAAGTGTAGATATTTGATAAGGGTCAATAATTTGTTCCCTTTAAAATATAGACTTTCTTTTGTAATCACTCGATATTTTAAACATAGGTTACAATGTGCTGACTAATACAGGAATATTTAAAATAGAAGATAGAAATTAATAGAGTGGGAGAGTTTAAATTTATAAAAAGAGAAAGACTGCGAGAGTGAGTGATAGAGAGATTCAGATTCAGATGACTATTTGTTCAAATTTGCAATGTATATGAATGATCACAGTATTATTAAAATTAGCAACTCTCAGATCCAGTAATTATATTGACGTACAATGATTTTGAGTTATCGCATAGGTACTGAATATTGGTTTTGAATTTATTTAATGGCTGAATGTATGGAATAGACAAAATGATTATTGCAATAATACATACTTTAACGGGTTGTGAAACATAAATTATTGATGCAATAGGTAATAGAGAATAAAGCTTGGATCTGAGCGATGAGTTACACAAAATGGTGGTGAAGTCTTGGCCATTAAGGCCATTCTTACACTTTGAACCAGCTTTACATGTCCCTCTATTCTACATTGAGAGAGAGTATGTGTGAGAGAGAGAATGAGTGGGTGAGTGTGTGAAAGAGTGAAGGAGGAAGAGAAAGTGTGAGAGAGAAGAGTTCAAGGTGAAAATTAATACAAGGTGCAATAATGAGAATCGGTAGATGGAAAATTTTTCCCGCCAATTTAACCCGCGCGCGCGCTTACTTTCCCATCTCTCACTCACTCCCTCGATTGGCGCGAAATTCGAATTTCTCAGCGCTTGGCAAATTTCTCGGTGGTTGAAAGATGAGGTGTTGATGACTTTGGGTTTGCTTGAGTGGGGAGTTGCTCAGGGTGGTTAGAGGGGGTGCTAAGGAGATAGCTTCGACCCCTTTTTGCCGCCAACCTCCCACCCTCAACTGAGTTTTCATGCTCTGTTGACTTTTGCATTACTTTGGGTTCAACCACCAACACCACAGACCCCGGTTTAGAGTTAGTCGAGCTCAGCCGCCTTCATATTATCAGCCATCTTGGTTCAAATTCAATCATCATTATTTGCCCCAGTTGCCTACAAATCTGCATTTAATTGGGGTTCCACAAGGTTTTCATATATAACCTTCCCGTTGTTAATTTTCGAATGATGATGTCATTCATGGGCTTGGCTGAATACAAAAAATAAGAATGGAAAATATTTATATTTAATATTTGGTTGTAATAATACAAATTATGGTATTGTATTCTCAGTGGCGTAACTAGGAGGTCAGTCTGAAGAGGCAGATGACCAATGATGTTATGGGGTGAGCGGGTAGTTAGGCTACAGACACTATATATTAAACCATAAGAGGAGAAGGAGTGGTTCTCTAACAGTAATTCAAGAGTATAGTTTATTCCGAAGTGAGTTTCGGGGCTACTCTATTGGGAAATTTTTGTAAAATAATCCTTTTAAAACCACATCTTAAGCAATTCTTTACACAAAATTCATCCGTTTCTAACATTATTCTAGTCCGAATTTTGATCTAGTTTTTGCTTCATTGTCACATTGTCAGTGAGAGATCCAAACTGTACTATAAAATGTATTGTTCATGTAGCCAAACTTAAATTATCAGGCCTACTTTAAACTATTTTCATTCTGCTATTTTTGATCCCCCACCTCACCTGATCGGGATGCAATATAATGCTGTACTAAAAAAATTATTTTAAAAGAAGAAGTAGGGGCTTTCTAAGGGCCAATTAGATCCTTCACTCTCACAAAGAGGGCCCAGAAGTCTGTAGCTTTTCCTTATCTGACTCAACAGAGACCTACCTGCTACGACTCGCAGCTATCACTTCCCCTAATTAGAGTCTAGTTTCTATAGTTACATGCTTCAAAGATTTTCATGATCAATCAGACATGAACCACCAGTTATTAACGAAATAAAAAGGTTTTTAGAGGCATAAGTTCATAAAAAAAATTAACAATTGTTTAGTTACTTCTTTTATTTTTTCAGTTGCTTTACCTTGACTGCATCATTGTCCTTCAACACTTTTCGAGTTTATCAAATTGTTGATTTGAGAATGAGTCAGCTGGGAAAAAATAGAATTTCCTGGAGTTTTTGCTAATTCTGATGATAGAAAAAATCAATTTGTTTGAGAACCAGGAGCTCAAGAGAATTAGCATAGAATAGTTTCCCGGATGGTTGGCCTCCATTGAGCAATTTATCCTCAATAGTTTTCGAGTTGATTACATTGTTGGTTTATGTTTGGTCGTTTGGTCAACACTTTTCTATCATTGCTCACTTTTATACTTTTTTATCATTGCTGCTTTGTATTAGTAGGCAATATCTTGTTACTGATGGGCGGTTCTAGTACCAACCGTGGCAGGTATTCAAGGTTGAGTTCGACCTATGAAAGGCTCTATACTCTGTTCACGGAAAGGAGTGACGATGTAAACAACGATGCGCGTGCGAGAGTGTACCTTCGAACAACAAGACTGATTCACAGTGGCCGATTCTCAATATTAACTACAGAAATACAATCAATGTGCAGTATATAAGTGAAAAAATGTGTGAAATTTTAATAAGTGAACCGAAACTATGACACTGAACTCAGTATGAACTGATAGAAATTAATCGAGCGGTCTGCAGCTGATACGAGTCATCACTTCACTCACACAAACGCAAACGTTGTCTCTTCTTTCCGTGAACAGAGTATAGTCTATAAACCAATAGTATTCGTCCAAGAAGATTCTATATTAAGCTACTCTGTATTCAAGTTTTTAACAAGGTTGGTAGTGTTGAAAACTTTATTCAAGAATTATAAAAACCTTAACAAATTTTGAATAAGGCTGTTTGGCAAGGTTTATTATCAAAATTGTCAAAAATCATTTTATTCGAATGATACAATACATAAATTTGAACACAGTATGATAATATTATACGATGATACATAACTAGACTATAATACCTGTTAACTAACTAGTTAGGCTCTAGAATGAAAATAATCAGCTCATATCTTTGCATTGAAAACAATATTGAAAGAATTTCAACCCAGAAAAGTAAAAATTAATCGGTATCCTAACAACACTGATTAAAAACAATACATTATTTATAGAAATTAGTATTGATCAATTTTGTTGAATGTGAATATAATAATTTTAATTTCTTCTCCAACAATAAACAACAGATTAGATGAAGAGGTAATTTTGTAAGTTAATTACAAGCTTACAAGTAATAAAAATATGTTTATTAGTTGTACATTAGATTGCTACATTTTTTCCAACAATACCATAATTCAATAATAGATTCAACCATCAATCCAATTTCACGTATGTCATACTCAATATTTTACATTGTTGGCATCAATGTAAAATACATTTTTTATTCGAGATCCTTTTCAACCGAATTTTTTTGCCAAATTTAAATATGTGTAAGTTGCACGTACAATCTGCAAAAAATTAAATATCGTTATTCTGGTGTCAATTAGGTTATACGATAAATAATCAAATCTTACATTTAAATAATAAATTTTCTTACAAAATAATAATTTAAAACTGTTATAAATGTTGTTTTAAACATTTGTAACGTTTTTCTTTTAATTATCAAATTTATTCATTTTGTACTATTTATTTGATTCTTTGTGAATCTGGAAATAAAACTGAAATTATTGAATTCGATCTATTAAGTTATTCCATGTAAATTGATTATTGGTTGTACCAATAAATAATGAAAAACATAACTAACATTTTGGTACTATTTTATTGGTTAAAATATAAATTATTACTATTGAATATATAGGTCAGCCAACATCTTCTTCTCATACTATATTGCATTCATTCAAAAATTCGGAATGTGAACATTCATGTTAATTTGGCCAGGTTCTATGTGAATTTAGCTGAAAAATCAAACTGAAATGTGAAATTGAAGTCTGCACCATTGGCGTAGCAATGTAATCGACGAAAAGTATTTCACGTTTATATTAGCAAACCGTTCTTGAAAGCCATGAATTTTTAAAGTTATGAAACTTATTTCAATGAAAAGATGTATAAATTTACTGTTTTTGTGTCTCAAATCAAGTTGCGGACATCGGAAATCCCTAAATTTTCCCATAATGTGGATGAAAATGAATTGAGCTTTACTAGATATGTGTCTAAAATTATTGGATTTTTTGTTCCATAACGATCTGCGTTGTTAATATTACCTTTTCATTGTAAATTTAACGACTTGCAGTCAATTTTTAATTGTGAATCACATTTTAAAATGTTTAATACATAATTGAAAATTGACTGCAAGTCTTTAAATTTACAATAGTCTAAAATCTCTCAAAATATGATTTTAGAAAGATTATTTATACAAATTTTCCCCGGTTGGGGGGGGGGGGACTCCCGGATCCCTCTTGCCCGATGGGCATTGCATACTCCCTAGACTTTCCGGAAGAGCCTCCATACCCCCTAGACTCTCCGGAAGAGCCCCAAAAACTCTGAAACAACCCCCCCTCATTGCAAAATTTTCGCTATGCTACTGGAAAAAAGTCGCCCAATACAAATTAATGAAAACGAATTCTCAATTTACCTCCATCAAATGCACTGAAGACTTTCGGTATATGAATACTGACAACAGTAGGAAATTCGTTATCCATTACCATCTACGTTGGTTCAATGGTTAATAGTTGTAATATCTTAGGATTATTATAATATTAATAAATATCAGACATCGGATACGTTCTTTCACTTTTGAAATGACTTAACTTGGTCAAGTTAAGAGTGAAATTAAACATTTTCATTTGGTAAAATTAGCATTTAAAGAATTAAGCTTTCAAAAAAGTGTAAAACATCCCAATCGCAAAAACACCCCCAAATGCATGTGATTAAAATTTATACATGCGTGCTTTCAATTTGCTATTCTCATGCGTTTTTATACAATGATATCCAATTTCATAAACTTTTGGTATTTTTCATTCTGCATTTAATTTTTATACATTTCTCTCATACTTTAATGAAATGAATGAACTGGTAGAGAGTACAGTATGGCTGATATCTGCTGAAACATATTTGAATGTTATGTTTGTGGAAGAATGATAAGTTCAATTACCTTTGTGATACAATTCATGTCCAGTGTATAGAGGTCATACGGCCTGACAATCATTTCTCTTGTAGCCCTTGTCATCATTAGTAGAATACCTTTTCTGAACCATTCTGGCTTATCTGTCCATTCACACTGCCACATGGCTAGCCTTAGTTTCTCGCCCTAGAATGGCACAGGCTTTCAAGCTCAATCTTTTATAGTTTAAACAAGAATGATTCAAAAATATGCTTCAATAAAATAGAGGTTCTAAAAATACTCTAATGATAGATAAACGTTGACTCCGAACTAGCCATTAAAATTGAGCAGTTTTCTCCTGTTGAAATTGTATTTTTTGTATTTGTATTTTTTTTTTTTAATTTTTTGATATTTTAAAACTTTATTTTATTGAATAATTTCAAGTTAGGTAGAAGTAAAGCTCCAAAAATACAGCTTCAACAGGAGAAAACTGCTCAATTTTAATCCTCACATCCAAATAAAGGAAAAAGTAGATGTGAACATAGGATCAGAAACGCTTCGTTATAGAGTTAAATAAGACAGTGATATTATCAATTTCCTCAATCTGTGGGCCTTTATCTAGGTGATAGACTGTGTAGTTTTTATTCTTAATGACTTTAAAAAATTATTAAAAAGTCATGTGAGTCTGTAAATTTCTATGTTCCTTATTCAGTAGGTGAATAGGGTAGATTTTATGTAAAAATACCTGAAAATGCATCAAAACATGAGACAAGCAACAAACACATCAAGTCTGTAACTACTGTCAGTAACGGGTTTATTACATGTAGGCCAACAGAGCCGCGAAAATAAATTTAAAAAGAAGAATTAATTTTTTTTATTAAATTTAAATTTGAGAGTTTTAGTAAAATAAGTCCATAAATTTTAAAAATAAAGCTTTTACGATTGGTTGATGAAAATCAAGAACTTACAATATTTCGTAGCTGAATTAGAAATATTTTCAAGTGAATATTGATAGGAGGGGGGAGATTACTGAAGTAAACGATATTAGGCTATCTCGATGGGAGGGTTATGTCCTAGAGCTAGACGAAGTATTCAATTGTCAAGTTCCTGGTAGCTTTACCGGTAAATAGTAAATGTTACCGGTAGCTTCTGACTGGTCTACTCAAATTCATAGACGTTAAAAAATTAAAATACACCAGTCTGAAGCCACCGGTAACATTTATCAGTTACCGGGCAAGCTCCTAGGAATTCAACCTTTGTCATCGTCTTTGGTAATGCACAATGGTTCTCATTGAAAGATTTCTGGATCGATATGCCTTTGAGGCCGTTTTTATGCATCGCGTTCCTTGTCACGCGTCAATAAACGCAGACGGATTTTTTTGTCGATCGTTTTAAAGATCAAGCGGTTGGTAATTGGATACTGCTGCGGAAAGGCTCAAATGCATTGAAACACATCGTGTTTGTGACGCGTTTTGTGTCGCTCAAGTCTAACCCGGCATAAGATCAAAGGAATATGATCTAGGCTGCCTCAAGGCCGTCTCAACCAAAATCTAAATTTGTTAAAACCTCGGATATTTGAGTTTTTCACATTGCCATCGTATTCCCCACATTCACCTGAGTAGATATTATTTTGATATTTTCTTGTACGAGCAAAATTACGCTTTTTCAATAAAGTCTCTGAACTTCACCATCTTTGACCCGCATTTATTGTAGCGTAGCCGAATTGTCACCTAATTTCTTAGCGCGTTGGAAACGCGTGACCGAAACGTTTTAACGCATTTATTGTAGCACGTCATGAAATGTGGTGCATGAAACTGGCTTTATATGAAACACTCTGAGCAAATGATGCTTGCGTTCCATTAGAACGGAGGCTGGTATTTTACCACCCTATCAACCCCCCCCCCCCACGGCGAGAAATTTTTGACACATACATTTTTGTTTGTATTGACATGTACTTCAAGAATTTAGGTGTTTGCCCTATTTAAACTACAGCATATCCCCCCACCCCCCCATTGGGCGAGAAACCCCCCAAATTTGGGCCAATAACTCGAAAAATATTCGTCAGATCGAAAAGATTGTTCCATCAAACTGAAAGCCAATGAAATTCCCTGCAAAATGAGTGGTCGATGTTGATTTTATAGGAGTTTCCACTGAGCGGTTCTGGAGCTAGACATAGCCCCCTGAAGACAAGGCCCCGGCGAGAAAATTGTCAACGCCGCTCCTACAGCAGGAAGGAGGCCGGCTCTGTCAGTAGCAGGCAGTGCTCGTGTAACCAACACCTCATGTTCTCATCTTTTTATTCATGGATTGAATTGCTATTAACACAAATTTTCTTGCCATGCTATTTTAGTTTTCGTCATTTATTGTTATTTTGAATCAGCTGAAGATCGGAAATGGTTATTTCGAGCATAGACAGGGAAGGAGTGTTACCATCGTACAGTAAACCTAAATTAGTTCAAAACTAGAATTTCTGGATAAATTACAATCTGTGATGTTAAAATTAGGTAATTCATTTCATTATAACGACTTGCAGTCAATTTTAAAAATGACAAAATTAAAATCGACTGCAAGTCGTTATAATGATACCTAACTAAATTAGTTGTCTCCTGGACTAAAAGTGGACGTTTTTAGTAAAGTGGAATGACAATATTTTGTGATAGTGCTGTCATAAAGCTACCAGATACTGGTAATGAAATTTATTTTTCAACAAATAAACAGTCTAGTATAATAAGCATAGGCCTATTTTAGTTTTGTTGTACTGTGTACACAATTTTACGATCAAACAACAACAATACTGTATTATAAAAAAACAACAAATGAAAAAATTACAATTATGACAAAATTTTAAGTTTTCTCTGACAGCTACGATTGATAACTTGCCTTCGAGTAATTGTTCATCACAATATTACTCATTATTAAAACTATCTTTCTAGCTAAGTCCAGATTACTAATACCACAATGCCTCTTTTCTTTTAAAATATAAATATGAATACTGTATACATAAAATTTGAAACAAGGGACAAACCCTTCTGTTTTAATTTCGGAATCGTAATTGCTTCTGCACCCAGGAACGACACATTTCTTAGGCATAGTTTCACAGAAAACTGTCACTCAACTGTCTGAAATCGCATTCAAAATAGCCCAAAAAAGTGAGCGCGTACTGTCAGTCCATTGTTTTGTATGGAACTGGAGGCTTGCAGCCAGCCTCCTTGCGACGTTGCCACTTCTACATTGCCGCGGCCTTGTCTTTAGGAAGCTATGAGCTAGAGCTTGGCCAAAAAGAAGTATTGGCCGTTTTTCAAAATTGACAAAACCTCCTGATTTCACTGAACACAACTAAAAATAAATGCATTTTATCGTGGAAACTCCTATATAATGTAGAAGTACAATCTGTATATGCTTGACAGTCCACTATCATCAATGACTGGCTGCATTGATGAATGTGTATAGCCTACTATCTTGCAGACCTGTAGTTAATAAGTTATAAGATTCATCATGAATTGTGTATGTTCGTTGTTTTGTATATTGTTCTTTAACCTGTCATTTATTCATAATATGGTCAATTGTATAATTATGTACAGTACCGTACTGCTAATGTCGAACTCATTCTCCACACACAGACTTCTGTCTTTGTGGGGAATATTCACTGTGAAATTATTCATTTATTTTATGTATTCAAGATGTGTGTGAATAAAGATCTTATTTGATTTGATTTGTAGTCTACCTCCCACATCAGACCTCTATGTGGCTGACTCACAATGTAGTTTAAATTTAATGGATTTTTAGGCATGACTCTAGAATCACTTGAAATACGATAGAAAATAAATGTTTTCTTGAAATTTTCCCAGGAGACGGCCCCCCGTTTAGATGGAAGGTATTCCATACTCTTCAGACTGTGGTAATCTCTTCCCCATTCAGCTGCTATCCGTGTTGTCTATAACAGAGAGAAACTAAAGACGGAGGGGGGGAAGACATCAGTTATTAATCTGTTAGATTCCGTCTCAGACAGGAATTTTCAAAGCATCTGAGTATGATGTATGTCGGTTACAAATTACAATCACAAACTAAAAATTATAACCTAACCTAACCTAACTAAAATCCGCCGAATCAGAAGTCCGCGCTTTAACTTTTGCCTAGGGCCTCACTGGCTACCGCAATTATCGAGATATTCCACAAAATAGGATACTAAATATCTTCTGGTTACTTACCATATCTTTCACCTTCTGTCCGTTTACTGATATTGAGTACATAATGAATAGCATGACCATGTACAAGAATAGGTACCTGAGACGCATGCTCAATTCATCAAGCTGAACAAATGATAAAATTTATTTCAATTTTATTTTTTAATGTAAGTTGAGGATTTTTAAAGAAGAATACTTCTAAAAATTGAGAAAAATAAAGTACCAATTATCTATTATTAGTTATAATTTTCTTGCATTTACTTATCTATTATATTTGTGTTATTTTTAAACAAACAATTCATTCTGTCCAAAAACCATTTACAATGTTCAATGTTACAAAAACCTCCTTCTCTAAAAGAATTTTTGTATATCCGATCATTCAATTATTTCATTGACCTTCAAAATTAGTATACAAGGGAACTTCTATATCAATAGAGTTCTTCAGGAGTTGCCCATAAGAAATTATTGTTAGTTTAAGAACAAAATTACAACACGAGTACATCAAACGAAAGTAATCAAATAGTCAATATATTATTTTAATTAATGAGAACGATGTTAATAGTAAGGAATAGAAAGTGCAAAAGGTAGGACAGTGAACAAGGAGAATGGACAATTATTAAAATAAAAAAATAGAAGGAGAAAGACAAGAAAATGATGATGATGATGAAGTCATCTTTTACAAAATTCAATTTGATTGTTTTTTAACTCTTCAATAACAATTCAGCTAAATAATGGTCGCTAAGGTTGTGTATCATTAACATGTGAGTCGAAATTATGCTCTATATAACTTGATTCACATACAATATAACTTCATATACATAGAAGCGGGATCAAATTTATAGTAGTAGTCTTACTAGTTCTTATATAGTTATTATATACTTATTCATTTAAACTATCTGCTCTTTCAAAAAACATAACTTACTATACGTATTAGAACTTTCATTTGAATTATCAGCATTGTTCAGTAAAGAAGTGAGCCTGTGAGATGAAGCATGTATAAGCAGAGACTGATTAGCCTTCTTCCGCTTAAGGGCTGGCAGCAACTGCTATGCTTGGTGTGTGGGGAGGGGGTGGATTTTAAGCACTATTGTTTATAGTAAATTCAAAGAAGGAAGAGACATCTAACAATTTTTTATGGTAGTATAGCCTAAGACTAATTTCTTCTGAAAAGGGAGTTCGAGCGTAGAAATTAAAAAAAAATGTATGTTTTATTTATTTCCCATACAATAATTTATGAACATATTAACATAAGTGAATATGTAGGATATATCCCTTCAGAGGCATGAGCCTGTGTTGAAGGTGACGAGTTGATACATTGCAAATAAATTATTATGGACAAAGTAGATATTATTAGTAACAATAGAATTGGTTAAGGCAAAGAAAAAATAAAAAAATAAAAAATCATTCTTATCTCTGTGCATCTATTATCTCTGGTACTTATATTGCTAGTCGTGATAACATGTAAACCATAATACATCCAATATAATGTCTGTCACGGTGGCGATAGACCTGGTGACATCAGCAGTAAGCCAGTGACTATGTAGAAAGTCTGACACAGTCAGTGAGTGAAACAGTGACACAGTCAGAGAGCAATGAGCAGGGAATTGGAACGTCAAGAGGAAAAAAATATATATATATATTGTTAACACCTGTCATTTGTCTAATACTTATACAGCCTAATACTTATAAACTGATGTAATAAGGTTCTCTAAATCGCTCCTACCAGTACTTAAAAGCCATTTATTAATAATTTTTTTAAATGTTCCAATTGTATAAGCCTCAGTCTCTCTTATATAACTGGGTATATTTATATATAAATTGTGAATGACATTATCAGCCACATAGGAGGATAATGAAACATCTGAATTTGGAATATGCATGCTAAGATCGCTTGCATGTCTTGTGCTGTAGGAATGTTGAATTGGCTCAAGAAAAAATGTTTTATTTTTAAAGAGAAAAAGTAATAAAGTTTTGACATAAAGTTGTCGTATATCCAAAACACCTGTCTCTCCAAATAGAAGTTCAGTAGGGTAGCGCTGGGGCTTGTTAAAGGAAGCTTTTAGAATTGACTTCTGTGAGATAAAGATGGAGTCTATTGCACTTTTTGAGTATTCTTCTAAAATCACAATTTTAAGACATGAATTCATCCATACGTCACACATTAACTTTATCTAGTTATTTCACCATTGTTTATTTTTATTGCTGATGACACCCACATGAGTCCGAAACATGTGCGTGGGTAATGAGGTGAATGATAACCCATAAATGCCAGACGGAGGAGCAGGACTCGAACCCGCGACCGCTGAAACGACAGCAAGCTGAAGTTGCGACACCCCAACCGCTAAGCGGCCCGCCATTGTCTATGGGAGATCCAGATCCTCATTGATTAAGTTTCAGTAGAAAAGATTTAAGCAAAATTGAAGATATTTTCACTCTGCTGTTTTTCAACCTTCACCTCAGCTGATTGGGTTACCGTAGTTAAAAATAATCTCTCAGCACTGTTACAGCGACTCCAGACATCTTCTTTTACTCTTATCTCAAAAAATTGTCTCTTAAAGCTACAACCCCAAAATTTCTTTTGTATCTGGGACTCTGGGGCGGATCTGTGCTTTTGATCTCTACCCATAGTTACTTCACTACAAAAAATGGTTACACACTCCATGCTTCAAGATTAGTTTTTTCAAAAAATATTCTTTAAATCCACCGCTAATTACTTTCTTCATTGAAACTATTTTTTAATATTTTTAACAGAAACTCTTCGGAAAAATGCCTCTAAACAGCTGCCACAGTGTATAAGCCTATTCATGTTTGTAACAGTGTTATTGACATAAACTTGATAAAAAATAGTCATTTTTCTCATATACTAGGCTACTTACCATTGTCACAAAAACTAAGTAAACGCACAACTGTATTCCGTAGATGTTCATGAAGCCTATAACAATTTTCTTTGATACTTGATCAAGCATCTTTAAGTTCCTGAAATAAATACTACAAATATTGATAGATTCTTTCAGTGTCTTAAATTGAGAATTGATAAATGGTGTTTGAAATTTAATAAGTTTCAGAAAAAAGACTAACATTATCACAAATTCTTTGTTGAAAGCACTAAAATAGTCCAATAGTCAAAAAGGATGTGGGTGAAATTTTGAATTTTTCTTGTAAATTTAGAGCTGGATATGTAGAAGTGGAATTATTCCATTTGATAAAATATGAGTATTGATGAGTATAAATAATATGAAATAATATGATTATTGTCACATATAAAACTTTTACATGATAGAGGAAGGAGGCTCTGGCATTTGATTTATTCAATTCAATTTTTTTTAGGATTAAGCCCACATAGGCCTGAGACCTGTGCGTGGGTAATGCGTTGGATGATGATGATGATTGATGAGTATTTATTTTAGTAATTATTTGTATTTATATTGATTTGTATTTATATTGATTTGTATTTATTGAGTAATTATTGGTACTCACTCGCAAATTCGCTCATGGTCTGCTCCAACCGTATTTAGAAACTGCCTCAGTTGAAACTCATCCATTCTATTTCCAGTGTTGGACAAAAGTTTGAAGGAACAGCAGAGTAGCTCCATGTCAGTCACCAAGCATTGGAATGTTATGAACAGACTCTTGGCATTCAGTTTCCAGAAGTTGACCAGCATTACGTACCAGTAGAAGCTGAGGATGTTGATAACTAATCTGCCAGAGAGGGTGTTAAGGGGTGAAATCTGAGGGTAGTAGATGTGTAACACTGAGGGTTGACGGGAGGAGGTGTGGTGGGGATACAGCGATCGGAGGACCAAGGTTGCCAGGGGGGTGAAACCGAAAAATATCTGGAAACTGGTGAAGAGCACCTCCACTGTTCTGCCCAATTTTATCACCTGTTAGATGAGAATTTAATTAATCGTGTGAAATAATAATATTTGCAAATATACTCATATGCACTTCATCACCAAAAATATAGTCTAGTATTAAAACTGACAATGTATTTCAATGTGAGTGAAATACAGTGTCAGTTTTAATATTAGATTGTTCATTAAGTATTTCATCATGGAAAACATCACAGAAAAATATCGTATTGTTACGAAAGCAAACAAGCAGTTAATCACGCACTTGTTCTATTTATATCATTCCATTTCGTAACAGTATTTTAATGAGTTTTCATTTACTTGGAGACCACAATCTAAAAATAAGATTTGAGGTGTTTTGGGCATCATCAAAACCAAAATTTAGATTAGTTTTTATTTAGTTTTAATCCATGTAAGATCACATTCTAGTTATTGAATTTCATGTAAAGTCTAACATATTGGGTGAAGTGAATTTCTTCTTCTTCGGTTATCAAACCGAAGGTTGGTTGGCAGCAACACGCCACTCCGTCTTTCTGTCAGCTTCCCTCCTGGCATGGGGTGTTGCTGATTCTTGGGATTCTTTGGTGAAGTGAATAAAAGTAGTTAATGCTAACACTAGATGAATTTCAAGTAGTAACAAGGTTTTGAGTGAATAAAAGAAGATACAACTAGCCACCTAGTTCTAGCTTGGAATTTGGAAATTCCTAGTTTTAAGCTGTGGATAAAATGCTACTTCTAGGTTTCCAACTAAAATATTTCCGGGTAGGACAACATAGTCAGATTTTGGAGTGGAGAGTGCAAAAAAAGTAGTAAAAACAGAATTTCGTATTCTATCTAGTTGCTAGTACGTAGTGTTAGCTTCTGTTTGTTCACTCCAATTTGAGATAATGTTAACTACACTGTAGAGTCTTCTAGGTAGTCACTACGTTTTATTCACTTCACCCGATGGGTGAAGTGATTGGGTGAGTGATTTTGTCTAAAAAACGAACTTATTCCTGCATGTGAAAACTCTGCTGGTGAAGCTTAACGGGTTAGGTACTGCACAATTAACCAAATAAATCCACTTCAAATCTCAAAAAAATAATTTTATAATTGCAGGCAAATTCTGCTATCTATCTTAAGCAACTACTACTGTGCTTACAAGCACAACTAGTACTGTGCTTACAAGCGTGTGATATGCTTCATTCGATTTTTTCACTACACTAGAATAAGTAGCCGTTCTTCCATGACATAATATTTATAAGGTTCATTATAACTAACCCAGTGGTTCGGAACGCACATAAAATATTGTGGGTCCTCACCATTTTCTCCATTAAACGGGAGATGAAACTACCCGTGAGGGTCTCCCCACCAATAGAAGCTACACGTTTATTATAAATTTCACTCTGTCCACATGGGATCTCTCACTTATTGGAATCAAGTGAATAATTCACTTAAAATTCATAAAATAAGGGCTTGAGACCAGTCTTTCGATATTTTTATATAAAAAACTACTGTGATTGAAGCTTGTAATTTATCTAATTCGATTTTCCCACTCCATTTACAAGAAAGTCTTAGTCAATTTTATTCGAAAACTTAAAAGAAATTGTACTTTTTTGTTTCTTATTTTGAGCTTCATAAGAAATACGTTTTGGAAGTATGATTCATTTCTTCTAGAGCATCTATGTTGTATGAGTAAGAAAAATAAGAAACTGAGGAGCAGTGGAGAAGAAGAAAAAGAGAAAAGTAAACTAAGGAGAAGGAAAGAAGATTAACACTTAATAATGATAAGAAAACTGAGGATTAGTGAAGAAAAATGAGAAAAATTAAAATAAGAAGAGAAGAAGATGAATAAGAAGAAGAAGAAGAATAAGAAGAAGAAGAAGAAGAAGAAGAAGAAGAAGAAGAAGAAGAAGAAGAAGAAGAAGAAGAAGAAGAAGAAGAAGAAGAAGAAGAAGAAGAAGAAGAAGAAGAAGAAGAAGAAGAAGAAGAAGAAGAAGAAGAAGAAGAAGAATAAGAATAAGAATAAGAAGAAGAAGAAGGGAAAGTAGAAGAAGAAGAATAAGCAGATTACCTTAGTATCACGATCAGCCAGCGCAGCAATCTGTTCATCGGACATGGTGGCATTCAAACTTTGACACCTCTGCGCATGCGTATCAGCATAGTCGAAAAGGGTGTGTGCCTCGTTGACAGCTAAATATCCAACCAACCCAAACACTGAGAAGTTGATCTCTTTGAGCGTCAGTAGCCGTTTGCCAAATTCCGGCCACTCAATGGCCAAACACATGACCAAATCGGCCTGAAGCACCACTGTTAGTATCAGGTAGAGCCATGTTGGCCATCCATCTACTGGAAGGGCACTCCTGAAGGGTGAAGTGAACTTTATCATCCTCTGAAAATTCATGAAATTTAATACGTATTCACCCAAGTCAAATTAGACTAGTGGTTCTGTGGTTCTCAAATTAGACTGTATTCTATTTAAATGAATGAATAAATAAATAAATAAACAGTAGACCTCACGCCCAAAAATAAGGCTGCTTACACAGAGGAATATACTCCATGTACTCAATGATAATCACCATCGCAAAATTAAACACAATCATCACACCTAACCCTTGATTCAATTTGTATAAATCATTTGATGTCAGTTTCCCACAAATCGTCACTCTGGATCACATTAACAATGCTGTGTTTCTATTTTACAGACAGCTGATTGCTCAAATAAGATATTTAAAATGTCGGATAAATGAATTTATTGGACAATAATTTTATTAAATTTGTATAATTATAATTCACATAGTAATCACTGGTTATTATATCTAATTGAAATATTAGAAATGATTTGTATCTCTCAAAGATATATGTTATTGTTGTGGATGATGGCTTGATAGTTCATTCAAGAGAGCCCAAAGGCTATGTTGAATCTCATTAAAAAAATTATATGTTTCCTGTAGAAGAAGGCCTGGGTACCTTTCCTTTTATCCTTTCAAATAATAGCCTTAAGATTCCAACAAAAATTAAAAATTCTCATACATACATTGCTGGGCATTCCTTAAACGGATTCTCATAAAATTTGGTTCACGCATTTAGCCATAAATCCGTTACAAAAAGACAAATACCAAACGTTTTACTTTTGAAACAGAAACCTCTCTTCGTTTGTTCAATAAAAATATGTACATCAAGAAAAAATTGATAAATAAATGTTTTTTTGCCAATTGTTTCTCTTTTAACCTTGGGTGATAACAACTACCCAAGTCCAAGAACAAACTTAGCACATACAACATGATACAAGTTCAAACATACCAAAGTTCCCAGTGGTAAGCTCTAAGGGAGATTGAGCTTAAAGGGAGGGTGGTAAGGTAACTTTTTCAATTTTTCACTCATGAATCAGTGATGATGACACATCCATTCTCAATATCAAACTAAATTAAAATACAAAGTAGCTTCTTACGTGGTATGTACTCTTCTTAGACAAATACTATTGGTTCAAGGTCGATTTACACATTTCTATGTTGAACTGTTCCATAACACACTGGGACGTGACGGCAGTGATAAAAAGGAATTGGAGGCTGATTAGATCATGAAAAAGGATTTCAAAATACTATTATTTTTCACAGTTATTTCAGCAATTATTATAGCACAATATTTCACAATTATTATAGCTCACAATTATTTTTCGAGGAAACCACTGATAGCGCCATCAGTGCACTTCAGTGTTATTTGAGAAAGTAGCTGCTAACGATATTTTTCAGCCTCATAGATCGGCTGATGATGACGACTCACCATTTTCTCTCTCAAAAGTATGAAAATTTCAGATACTGTAATTGAATTTTTCAATTTTATTTTATTCTGCTGAAGCGTCTGATTCTGAAACAACATTATTTTCCCATCATCACAAACAATTCAAGACACATTCCAGTCCCCATCCTGGGAATGTAGCAGCTGGAAAAGAAATAGAATTCACCTCAATTTTGAGGTAATTTTTATGATAGAAAAAATCAAGTTGTTTGAGAAACAGGAGCTGAAGAGAAATAGCATGGAATTGTTTCCCAGGTGCTTGATCTTGATTGAGCTATTGGTCTTCAATAATTTTTGCATTAATTACATTATTGATTTTCGTTTAGCCGTTTGGTCAACTGTTTCCTACTTCTTTATCATAGCTGCTTCCTACTAGTGCTTTGTATTATTGCTTGAGTATCATGTTACTAATGAGCGGGTCTAGTATAGAATGGCAGGCCTTCAACGTTGAGTTCAACGTATGAGAGGCTCAAACTCCATGAATCAATAGCATTCGTTTAAAAAGAGTGTAACATATTGAGCGAATACTTTATGTTCTTTTTATTTTATATCGATTGAAATTGGCAATGACATAACAGTCAAAACTTTAGTAGTTCGTGTGTTGTTAATTCAAATGATTATTGAATTATTATATATTATAATTATTATAATAATGCAATCTGTATTATTAATTTTAGTAATTTATACATTATATTGAGGTAGTCTGTATTTCAATTTTAGTGTGAGATGAAAAATGGCGTGATAGTCAAAACTTTAATATCTAGTGTGTGGTGTGTTGATAATTCAAGTGGTTGTGGTCGATATTACTCATAATTAGTATTTTATCTATAGACTTATTAGTCTACCAACGTAATTAATGTATCTTGAATGTTTGTGCAGGAAAGCAATATTTTATTATCGATTAATCGATAGGATGATAATGTAAAGAGGTGACCTTTTTTCTGTGCGGACTCTCGACGGTTTTATCGAAGCTCTGGAGTTGCCAAATCCAATAAATCACTTTGAACTCAATAATGCACTCGACTTTGAAGCTGGAACAATGCCTCTATATCCTCAGTCACAATAAATTTGAGTTAGTGCTGCAGGCTACATTTGGTCTCTGAAATACCTTTTTTATACAGTTTGGGTTCATTCAGGAATTGACTTCAAAATTATATTTAGCAGATTCTCAATGAGTCTTTAGAAGCTAACACCAATACCGTACTCAAAGTAAGGACCCATAAAAGTTGATATAGGACAATTAAATTAGTGATCCAAGATTTCAAATTCAAAAATTCGTTGGGTTCTATTTAAATTAGCAGGCTGCCTGAATCAATTGAATCGGGATGTCTCGAAGCTGACATAACATATTTATTTATAAATTCAATTTAATAGTCTCTTTTTTATGATCCTTTTTCATATTCTTCTTTGCATTTCAATAACGCACCTAGTTCTTCTACTGTTCACATGGGAGCGATAGAGTTTCGTCGACAGGAGATACCGTGTGACTTTTATTATATTAGATGAGTTTAATAATCAAATTAAATATGAAACATGTCGGAATGTTCAATTTTGGGTACTTACGCAAAATACGATGGCCATATCCTAACCTTGCTGACCCATTAAATGAAATGTTCTGAAGAATGCTTGTTTCAGAGAATTACATTATTGAAATCGATATCTAGGAATTTACGATCTAAGCTTGTTAAATAGTGGCCTCCCTCTAATACCCAAAATGTTGTATCTGTAACACTAGACTATTATTTGAATTAACAAATAAAACACTAATGGCTCTCAAAACCCATTATTCTGGAGTTTGAGGTTGATCAACTTGGTCAGTGATTATTATTGTATCCGCTGAATGGACTATTATTTGTAAGCTATAGCCTGTTATTAATATAATGATTTTATGAGCTTAGTCAACAATTGTTAATAAACGGATAATTTTTCCCAACATAATTTAACGATATATTAAACCTAAGATGAAAATGTGAATTAACTCTATTGACAAGAACAAATTAACACTACATAGAACTAAAAAAAGGTTTTTTATTTAATTTCAAATTGGGGTTTATTGATTACGTTTGATATCAATAGCTATCCCAGTGTCTTTTTATGTAGGTAATTGAATTCTTTGACACTTGGGTACTGTTTTGTATGTTGTGCTATTAGTGCATCTTGAAACTAGAATTCTACAAATTGAGTTTGATGAAAATGGTCATTTTGTACTACAGTTTACGAACTTCATCCATTTTCAAAAACATTTTAAGGGAACTGTTGTGTATTCCATTGAATATCTCGAAGACTAATGTAGTAATGACATGTTTTTTAACCTATTTTTTAAAAGAAAATCCAACTCATTCACAAAGTATGTCAGATTGCCATAAATTTCTGAATGATTAACTTGAAAAGGATATTTCACTATCTTTATCTCCGTAACAATACTTTTCATTGTAAACTTTACGAGAGCAATAAGCTTGTCGAATATTGTTCCTGAAATACTCTGAAACAAAACATTATGCGCTTGGCCCAACTATAGTTTTAAACAGAGTGATTCAGGAAGAATCTGTCAAACTTGTCAAGGTTATTCCTCTCAAAAAATAAAGGGAAAGTTCACATACACTAGCTTTGGAAACACTTCGTAGCAGAAATGAATATTGCTAATTTTGGTGGTTATTCTTACCAATTCAAATCAAAACACTCTAGGACTTTCATTTAGGTGGCAAATTGAATAGATAGCCTACAGCTTGTGGCATACAGATATTGAATTTTATAGCCATAATTTGGCAATAATTTGTTGAAAAACTTTGGAGAGCCATGGGTAAGGGTAGAGTCATGGGTATCTTTTACAAGTACTCCTGCGGTCAAGGACTCGACTCCTGTTCAGCGTGACATGTTTTGTGCAATTATTCACTTGTTTATCACCCACAAACAAGTATCAGACTCATGTGGGCATCTTAGAAATAAAAAGAAGATATTAGTTTGTTACCTTGATCTACGAGTGTAACACCTGAGTAGCTACTACTAGAGAGTAGAAGTAGACTTAAAAGATCAAACAATTGAGTAGATTTTAGATCTTCAATAGTTGTAGACGTTAGACGTTAGAAGTTAGACGTTGTAGACGTAGACCTTACCAGATCTCCAGAGGAACTCAGAACACAACCTAGTACCAACTGTTATCGCCTTTTAATACTGTACTTCTGTTCTGACTGAATATTTAAAATTTCTCTCATCATTCTGACAGCTCAATCATCTAAAAAATCAGGGATTTTTCGTCTCAGAGTGATTATTTTTCCACTCCAAGGGTGATAAAAGCTTGTTTTGATGTCAGCTGTAATGGGGGGTAATTAACCAAACCTTCACTGTTCCTAATTACAGGGTTTGTTACATTTTTTACACCACGGAAAATAATTGTGAAAGATGATATAACTATTTTTTGCCAGCTTTCTATTTCGTCTCTCAATTTGTGTTTCTTTCTCCCTCTTTCGTTTTTCCTATTTCTTCTTCGTTTTCTTTCCACTTTGAGATCAAAAAAAGGGGTTAGAGCACTAATAGTGCCCTAAATAATATCATTCTGTTTTATCTCACATTTTCTCTCTTTCTTGTTCTCTCACTCTCTCTCTCTCTCACACGCACACACACTCGCACACTCTCTCTCTCTTTTTACTATCTGCTTTTCTTTATTACTTTTGAACGCGGTTGTGAAACAGAACAACATTCTAACAGCGAAATGTGGTTGGCCTAATTGCTGATCTTTCCCCTAATTACTCTATTATCCCGCTTGCTCATTCTTTTCGGAAAATCTTTTCACTTTTAATCGCTGTTCTGCATTTGGGAAAAGCGCAATCAAGTAGTGTTTTGTGATGCTCGTTTTTCAAACTCCATCATCCAAACAAATTGAGAAAATCTCAACTTTGTTTTGTCCGCAGGCATGTCGTGAAAAACATCTGATGTTCATTACTTTCTATCTCTTTTTATCATTCTTCCTCCTTACATTCGTATTCTTCTACTTCAGCTACTACCCATCCTTCTTCTGCTTCACCTATATCTTTGTATTATTTTTCCTTTTTCATCCTATCATACCTCGCCTCTTCTCCTCCTGATTTGTTTTCTTTCTTCTTCTTCTTCTTATCCTCCTACGTTTCTTATTCTTCTCATTATCATTTGTATACTTATCCTTCGTTCGTCAGGGGTGCCCACAGGGGGGGGGGCTATGACGCAGACTGCGTCATTGAAATTCTTGGGGGGGGGGGTTCCAAAAAACGTTTTGGGGGGGGTCGTAAAGTTGATTGAAACCGTGTTTAACGTGACAACATTAAAAAATATACTAAGAAGTCACCAGATAGAATGTCAATTAATGAAAATATATTTATAATTATTATTATTATACAATTGAATATGAATTAGCTAAAATAATAATGTTTAGGATTTGTGCAGGAACTTGTGCAGATGTACTTGAGTCTATTTCTAACGAAGAAATAATTGAAAGGTTTTCTGTTTCCTCATCCCAAAAACTTCTATGTGGGGTTTAGAGAGATAGATTTAACAATAGATTTTAGAGGGAAGTGATAGCCGCGAGCCGTAGCAGGTATCTGTTCAATCAGATAGATAAGCTGCGTTCTCGTAGGTCCTGTTTGTAACGGTGACCGATTAGATGGGCCAGCAAAAAAGACAATGTTCTCTGCTGAAAATCACTTCCCGGTGGTTCGGAACCCACCTAAAACTGTAGGTCCAACTCATCAATCACCATCATCCAACTCATTACCCACGCACAGGTCTCAGACCCATGTGGGCTTCATCCACAAAAAAAAAAAAAAAAAAAAAAAAACTTAGAAGGTGCCTAGCTAACTTGTAGATGGTCACAGTCTACAAATTTAAAATGTTTGTCTTCAAACTGTTGATGTTTTTCATGTATTTTATGATAACTACTTACTAATAAGTAAGAACTGCTTTTGAAAAACTTACTAAATACTAAAAATTCAGTAATTTTTCATAACTTTGTCTTTATTTTGTTTTTGAAAGACACTTCTTTCGATTGTGTGTTGTAAATAACTATACATGAAATGTGTGCCTTTTATGTACTTCATCCATACATAAATTCTCCCAAGATACTACACTAAGTAAATAACCTGTTGTTTAACTACTGTCCAATAAATGACTTAGTATTTTGAATTTTTGTGTTTTACAAATGAAGTTATTAACTCATTGTTTTCACTTCCTTTAAAGGAACAACTTTGTAGAATTATTTAACCTTAATCTAATTGGTACACCGAACATAAACTTATAGGTATTTCATTTTTATTGAACATTGTGTATTTGTAATAATATTTTATTGTTTAAAAACCATTTAGGTTCAAATTCTTATTTAGTTATTTTGCAATTAAGTTTATTGAGCAGAAGTTCATATATTCATTTCATTGATATTTCTTTTTTACCTTTACAAAAAAATGTTACCTATGTAAAGAATCTCAAGAAATATACATACATTTTGTATATTATCGACTGGGTTTGAATTTTTTCAATAGTTATAAAAATCTTCTTTTAGTTTTAGAAAGAATACGGGGGGCTTTTTTCGCATTTTTTGGGGGGGACCTAATTTATGGGGGGGGGGTTTGGTGCTAAATTTAGGGGGGGGTGCGTCATGAGGCTTAGGGGGGGTGGGCACCCC
The DNA here is from genome assembly GCA_948455865.1 of Conomelus anceps. NCBI lineage: Eukaryota > Metazoa > Arthropoda > Insecta > Hemiptera > Delphacidae > Conomelus > Conomelus anceps. The sequence continues at coordinate 145,858,102 of OX418216.1, forward strand.
TGCGTTCGTATTCATCTTATTCTTCGTCTCCACCTCCTCCTCCTTCTTCTTCTTTTTAGTTCATATTCTTCTTCTTCTCCTTGGTCCGTATTCTTCTCCTTTGGCTGCACTTCTATCTTTATCATCTCCTTTTTCTTTTTCAATTTGTGCCTCACCCACTCCTTATCCACCTTTTTATTCTTCTGCACCACCTGCTCTCTCCGTATTCTTCGTCTTTTCTTCTTTTTCTTCTCGTTTTTCTTCTTCTTTTTGTTCTCCGTCTTTTCTTCTTCTTTTTCTTCTTCAACTTCTTTATCTTCTCCTTCTCTTTCTTTATCTTCTTCTCCTTCCACCTCTCATATGCTTCTTTTCCTCTTCTTTTTCAACATTCTTGTCTCTTTCTTCTGCTTTTTCTTATTCTAATAACTTTTCACCATATTTTTTTCTTCATCTTCTTCAACCCCTTCTCCTCAATTTCCCTTTTCTTGTACCACCTCCTTCTTCTTCTTCTTTTTCGAATTTAATTCAACTACTATTACTTGTCTGTCTTCTTCTTTTTTCTTCTTCTACTAATTCTTCTACTTCTACTTCTTCTTCTTCTCCTCCCCCTACTTCTACTACTTTGTTCTTCTCCTTCTTATTTTTTCTTTTTCCTCTCCTCTTTCTCTCCTTTTTATTTGTCTTCTCTATTTTCTTATTCATTTTCTTTTATTTCTTCTCCTACAGTCTTCTCCATTTTCATCTTCCTTTTTTCATCTTCTTCTTTCACTTCTTCCTCTTCTTTTCATTCTCTCATTTCTCCCTCTCTCTTTCATATTTTCCTTTTTCCTCTCTCACTTCTTCCCTTTTGTTCTTCTTCTTATTGTTATTCTTCTTCTTCTTGTTCTTCTCATCTTTCACTTTTCCCTTCCTCTTCTTCTTCTTCTTCTTCTTCTTCTTCTTCGTCCCCTACTCTCATCTATTCCTTCTTCCTTCTCAATCTATTTCCAGATGAAAGCATTTTTGTTAGACGGCGTCTGCCTCGGTTCAAGAGTAGTTTTCAGTCTTGTTTGTATCCAACCTCATCAAAACTGGAGAGCTCCGAATCCCATTACTGTTGTATTTTGATGTGCTGCTAGGAAATTTCTCCTCAAACCTACAAAATTTTCAAAAGTCTGTTTTCGAGTACATTGTTTTTCTTCATCGTGGAAAGTCTTTATCCAATTTTCTCTTGGAAACCACTTGGTTTTCAGGAAAATATCATGTCTTTGACAGACAAGATAAAAACTGGATTTTTTCAGTGTTTTGCAATTGGGTAGTGGAGACATTACAGGTGGGGCATAGCGAAAGTTTTGATAAAGTAATAATTATTGTGTACTATTTTTTTAAATTGAGAATATATCCTCATTTGTGAATAAAAATTCATCAAAAATTTGATAAAAGGAAATATGTTCATGGTGTGAATGAAATAATTTGGGAGTTGATCCCTTGTGTCCTCAGCTGTCCATTCACAGTACCTATGGTATTGTCAGCAATAGCAAAGAAAAGGGGAATGTAAACAGTGCCAGCATTATGTCAACACTATTTCCGGTGACACTGATAACACACTTGTTTTTCTGTTTTTGTCTCTCTCACTCTCATATGTCAAATGTGTTTCTAGTATGTTCGAGAAAACCGTTATCTGTGAAGTATGTGGATCTCTCAAATATATCTGGAGATTTCCAGAAAAAATAAAAACTCATATAAAGGGCTGTACTTGTGAGCAGTGAGTCAGTTGTTATGTGCCTTTCAAAATGTTCGTTTGTATCGAATGACAGTTTGTGGGAGTATATACATATGCAGTGCTGAAGTGTGATTGATAAAAGCCATGACAGATCTTCTTCATCATAGTTTAGTTTATTATTGAGTTTATTAACTGTTTATTAGGCATTTCTTTTTCAATCATTAAACAGTTTATTGGGCAGTTATTATTAAATTATTGATCGGCCTATTGACAGTTGGAAATTAGTTTTTGTACAGCGATATAGTAAATTAATTGTTATTTGAACGTTATTCAACTGTTTGTTTCTTTATTGGTTTTCTTGTGCGATAATTAACTGATAAGTGCGTGTTTTAACCTAAATTAAACTCAAATCAACTCATGATAGCTGTAGTAGATAGCTTAAAGACCAAGTTTCTTTCATAGAAAAATTCATAATTAAGGTTTCATAAATAAGGAAACAGCGAAATTGAAAGATTTTTATTTTAATATTTAATTTAAAACCAGACATTATTAACTGCTGATATTTATTCACAACTGGCTTGAATTTCCTTTAATCGTAGCTTTAGTTTAGAAGTATTTTTTTAAATTTGCTACCTTTGAATAATTCACTTGCGAAAATTTTTAACAACATTCATATACGTGTAGGATCCTTTGATAATCTGAAAGAAAAAATAAATATATTATCAGATTATTCTCTGCAGTTTTATCATATGTGTTGAGTTTAATTTGATTAATTGATTTCGAAATCCTATGTTCTATATATTTGTCAGTTCCTTGAAAACCAACTATAGTAGTATTCATATAACTTGGCAGCGTGTAGAAGATGGGAGGACTTGCTAGATCTGAATCCAACTGCTGCCAAGTTATATGAAAACTACAGTAGTTTAATTTGATAATAGGCCTACATATATATTAACTTCTTGTTTAAAAAAATGTATTCACAGGTAGCCTAGCTTTCCCTCAACCTCAGCTATAAGCCTCATCTATTAGATGTATTACTAATATTATTGCCCAGTTGGAAAATATATTATAGTGAATCATATTATAAATATATATATTAATTAATTGAAGTATCAGCTATCATGGATTGTCTCCACTGAAAAATGAATGATTATTTTTGCATTTTTCCATACTTTCTAGGTTTTGGAAAAATTATGTCATGATATTATTTGTTTTATTAAATATGCATGTGAGTAGCACATGCCATGTATGGGATGGAATGCACAGCTTGAACTTCCCAGTGAGTAATTATTCATACTTGGATAATTTATATTATGATAAACTATACTCTTCTCAATCTAATATCTTTGACAAGTAGTTATCACTTACACTGTAAGTTGTCAGTCACGGGTAATTCTTAGTAGTCGTATGGAAAACTTGTAGAAATGAAAGTTAGCTACTTGGCAGTATGAATAATAATAGAATATTAATAGTCAATGGGGGGGGGGGGGGGGCAGAAACGAGAGAAATTTTGGAATTTCAACAACCCTGAGAGACAATAATTTTAGATAAATGATTCTAAAAAGACTTATTGAATTGCTGAAAATATGGTTGTAGGGGGATTAGTATCAGAAAAATTTCCAGGGGTGTACCAAGGACCCCCTTTTGAATGAACAAACTACATGAAGTATGACAGAAACCCCCTATTTTATTTCCTTTTATTTCCTATTTCTAATCTGCATATTTTCATAGATAGAAAAATAAATTTAAAAAATGAAATATTTAAAAGCAAGCAATTTCTCATGATGGTTTAAAGTATACTATCGGTTTTCATTGAAATTTTCATTCATGATATCGTTATACTAGCTTGAACTTGTACAGTGGAAGATAGAATACTTGATGAAGCGCATGCAGTGCAATGGTGGTATTCACGCCTCTCCAATCTGTCCTACACCATTCCACAGCATGTGCTTCATTTTGCGATGGTGTTTATTATCGACTATTACTGCTCCACTGTACAAGCACTCTTACACTGGCAATGCAGTTCATGTTGATGGTGTAGAGTCCATATGGTTTAATAACCAGTTCCTTTGTAGTTCTAATAAGCATGGTGAGCAGAGCTTGTTTGAACCATCTCGGCTTATCGGGCCATGGACAATTGGCCAGTGCTGTTCTTATGGCGAAACCCTGAATCATAAAAAATATTTTTAAAAATGTAATAATGAACAACTGTGGAAAGACAAAGAAGGTTTGAGGAAAATCAAACACAAAATAAACAGTAGAAACTCATCATAAGTGATCATGAGCATCAACGCAAACCCTATGCCATAGATATTGATTAAACTAGAACACTAAAGCCCATTCAAAATCCATAAATATTATGTTTTTAATTGTGGCTAACACCAAGTCCAATTTCACAATTTTTCAGGAGAGCAGTTTAAAGATTTTCTCAAACATAAATCACTGATAACTGACAATAAAGTGAAAAACAGGCAACATCTTTATGTCGCAATGTTATATCAATATTTCACCTTCATTATACCCCATTAAATCATCAGAAAAAATCATTTTTTCTTTCAATTCAATTTTTTAATTCGTAAAGTCGGCCTCTCCAAGTATGATTACACGATTGGACTTGGTATTGGTTTTGAAACAATAAAAATATAAATTTTACAAATTCTATGTGGTTTTAATGACAACAAACCGTAATTCACGAGCAGCAGTTGAAATGGCTTCAAGAATTAACCTTACTTTGCTAGTTCCTAGTTTACAAGTCCTTTCTGTCACTAAACCACATCGAGAAAAATAACACAAAAATTCAGCACGATAAAGATATAAAATTATGAACTAAATAATATCTCATTCGTTTAGTCCAATAGAGAGGAAAAGACGTGAATATTTTTTAAAGAAGTAAGGCATTTAGGATTAATAAAACAATAAGCGTATGGCTTTTATTGGTGGGGTAGCTCCACCTCGCCGTTTAACCATGCTATGGGAAACATGGCAGTCCTACTGTTTTAGGTGGGTTTCGAACCACCAGGTTAGTGATAATAAAGCTTATAACATCAAGTCATTAAGGAATTACAGGAACTTTTGAACATAAATCTGCTTAAGAATACAAAAATGTGAGGCTGATTCAAGGTTTAGTAAATTTATTCCTTATAAATTATTGAAGTTTTTATTGCAGATCAATAATTGATATGCTAAAATAAACAATTTTTGAGCACTTTTTGCGTAGTGCAGTGTGCACCAGTATTGCCAAACGAAAGCTAGAGAATTGTGGGGGACTTTTCTCGAGATGTGGGGGGCGGCTCTGGCTGGGATCGCATCCTACAGCCTTGGGTTCGAACCTTATTTAGTCATTGATGTTTCTCATCATTCACCTCATTGCCCACACACTAGTCTCCGGACTCATGTGGACATCATCCGCAATGAAACAAAAATTACCGCACGTAACAATCTAGGAAAACCCAACTTCATCGATAATTTGTAAGTTATCAACCAAGCCTTGAATCAGCCTACCTTTTGTATATTCGTTTTATATCAATAGTTATTCTGAGGACTATAGAGGAAACCAGTGGCGGTCCCAGGGGGGGGGGGATGGGAGGGATATATCCCCCCCGAAATATCAAGATTATATATTCTATATTATTCATAATATAGTTTTTGCGAGAAATAAACTTAATCTGTGTCATTGTTACTTGTAAGCTAGAAGAATAAACACCCAACCAATGTGTAAAAAGAAGCCACGCCGTTTATTTTTGAAGTAAATCACAATAGTTTTTGTATTATTCTTAATTTTTTATTTGTGATATTTTTTTTGTGAACTTAATAAATGCACATTACATTGTTGTGTAACAATTTGCGTATTTTTTGGCTATTCCTTCGTAACTTACATGTTTAAAATAGGGCCTAACCATAAAGAAAAAATTCGCAGTGAACACTTGATTTATTTTTCATTTCATTATACGTTTATTTAACTGAACTTTGTCATCATGCTCATTAGCTCATTAAATAATCACATTGACATTTAATCAATTTTCTTTGTGTAGCTAAAGGAAATCAAAGGAAAAACACATACTATGGTTGGGTCCTATTTCAACCAGGTACAATAAACTTTAAATGAAAAACTATTTTATTAGCTGATATAAATGCTATTAGCTTGAGCATATTTTAGAGCTCAAACACATACGAAAATACGTTTTTAGGCTTTAAATTCCACATTTTTTCCGGGGGGGGGGACCCAGACCCCCGGTGGTCATCCCCCCGGAAATAAAATCCTGGGACCGCCACTGGAGGAAACTTTACATTACCTCAGTTACAGTAAGCGCCATATAGCTGTGCCCGCGTGTCCTTGAAATACCTTGTCGATGAAGTAAGGTTCGCGGGGTGATATCAATGCCTTTCTACATACGTCTGCTGTCTGCTGCTGAACATTGAACGCTACTGTCAGTGCACTTGACACTGCGTTCAGATTGCTTGCATTCGGGCTGTGTTTCGGGTTTACTTTTCGGTCAAGTGTTTCTCCTCTTCATTGTTATTCAAGTTGAATAAAGTGGAATTCATGAAAAAATGTATATTGCAACCTTAGAGTCCAACTTCATTCACTGAATTGAACAAACTAGATCATTCAGTCTGCTGCAAAGGCGAAGACAAGTTGCTTTGTTGTATTGTTGGAAGTGCCTAAAGGGAGCATAGATACGCGTATTTAGAATCTTTGAAAAATCTCACCAAATAGGTCTAGTCAGATGATTCTTTCACAGAAAATAAATTCAATTTATTCTCTACATTTCATAAACTGAATGTATGTGAAAATTATTGAAGGCAAAAAAGTTTCTCAATGCATAACTTTTCAATGTCATGAAAATTTCGATTTGTAAATTTTCTGTATTAATTGTCTTGTGCTCGGAAAATCTTTGATTGAAATGGGATTTAATCGATGGTTATGGCGTTCTCGAACTGTTTTTATTATATTACCAAAGTTTCATCGATTTCTAATGAATGATTCGACAGTAGCTATGTTGGAAATGAAATGTGAACACATTTTTTGAATGAAGTCTGGTTTTTATTAAATTCCAAATATCTTTGTAATGAGTAGGTTATCATTGAAAGTGCAA